>JAKLNC010000041.1:124847-157027 GCA_022813145.1 Barbatosphaeria neglecta
CCCCCCCCCCCCCCCCCCCCCCCCCCCCCCCCCCCCCCCCCCCCCCCCGTGAGCGAATGGCCAGATGATGGCTGAGAGAAGAACACATACCTGGTCTCCAACACGGCAGTAGCTGACATAGTGACCCGTGTCGATCTCGCCGACGTGCACGACGACGCTGAGCAGGTCGTACACGCAGGACCGGCCGAGCTCGTAGCTCTCGCGCTGGTCCTGGCCCCGGCCGCGGTTGGTGTAGGGCAGCATGTTCAGCTGGAGGGGGAACTGCACGGGGGTGTCCACCTTGGCGGCTTTGTCGTGGCGGCCCTGCTTGTATTCGAATCGCTAGAGGCGCGTGAGTACGGCGGGCGGATGCGAGTTCACATGGTCACGGTAGGTACGCGGCTCACCTTAAGTTGGATGGATAAAACGTTGGGCAGCGCCTTGATGCTGGTGTGGCGCCGGGCCTGCTGCATCGAGTTGCAGCTGTTGCAGCGGTACTCGCACTTGTCCGACTTGATGTACTCCTCGTCCAGACACTCCTGGAGGGTCAGGAAGTGGCGCGCCGGCCGGCCGGCGGCCTTCCGCCGGTGTCTCTGGGACAGGTTCTCCAGGCCGAGGCTGAGGTCGAGGAAGGACTGCACCTGCTTGGTCTCGCCGCGGCAGTGCTGGCAGGTGGTCGTGCTCTGCAGCTTGCCGTAGAAGGTCTGGTGGATGATGCAGGAGCACGCGTGCTCGCTGCCGTGCTCGGGCTTCTTGCCGTCGCCGTTTCGCTCGTGCAGCTCCTCGGCCAGGAACTGGAAGAACTCGTGGGCGTCCTGCTCCTTGGTGGTCACCAGGTTCTCGAACGCCTTCTTCTCGGAGATCCAGAAGCCGGACAGGATGTTGGCGGCGGTGTAGCCGTTAGTGGCCTCCTGGCTGTAGAACTCCTGGAAGATGTCGTCCATGGCGCAGCTCAGGCAGTGCGGGGACTCGCACAGCGAGCTCTGGTGGCCGTCGCTGAGGTAGAAATTGCGCAGCAGCGGGTTGTGCAGGAAGCTCTGCAGGATCACGTTCTGGTAGCAGGTGGCGCCGGCGTTGTAGATGCCGCGCAGGCCGTTGGCGCGGCACGACGCCGTCGTCGTGTTGGACGCGATGTAGCGCGGGTCGTCCTTGATGCCGTCCGAGAAGAGCTCGTCGTGCTTCCGCTTGCGGTTCACTTCCGGCACTGGTCAGCTCGTCGCCCTCACCGCAGCCGGGGTGCCGGCGCGCCGCAACATGATCTTACTGGAGAACGATCCGGTGCCGATCTTACGCAGTCTCAGCTCCTCCAGCGTGGGGTCCCAGACGTAGTCGTCGCACATGTGGCAGTACAGGACGCCGCTTCTCGAGTCCACGTCTAGCAGGTGCGCACGGTTAGCCACACAGCTCCGCTTCCTCCGCGCAATAGGTGAGCCCGTACAAAAGCGATGGTGAGTCTTATTCCCGTGCTTCGGCAGCTCGTCCTGCGTGATGGTGTTCGGGCACTGCAGGCAGAGGAAGTTGGACGTGAGCGTCGTGATCGGCGCGCCGTCGGGCGACTTGTACGTCTGGGGCACGATCGGGGCCTGGTCGAAGATCTTCCTAAGGATAATTTTGTAGTGGGCCACCGACGTGTTCGTGGTCTCCTGGCTCTGCGTGAAGAGGCGTTGGATGTGCTCTGCATCGGAGGGTCGTGGCGTCAGCACCTCAGCTTTTTCTCTCCTCGGCATCGAGACCGCCCGCCCCGTTCCGCGCCGGCCCTGCGGCCTCGACGGCATTGCGATGACGGGCATTGCGAAAGGGAGAGGGGGGGCGAAGGATATAGGGCCAGCCCGGGAAGGAGCTGCGGAGCTGACGATGCTAGAACACGAGGAGAGACGTACCGCAGCCAAACATGGGCGTCCCAGGCACGGCCGCCTTGAGCTTGACCGTCTTCGGCGACGAGGGGGTCGTCGGTCTTGTCGCCATTGCGGCAAGGCAGCCTCGCCTAGGCACGGTAGCAAGCGAAAAAGGGGCGCGGGAGAAGTAGGGCCCTGCCTCGAGAGCAAGACGGAGAGCCTTCCGTGACGGTGGGGAGGGCGGTTGGTGGTGAGAAAATGCTGAAAGCTAAGAGTATGCACATAGAGTTAAGCCAGCGAGCGGCCTCACTCGAGATCTGCTACCCGCAGCAAGTACCTACTACCGCCGGAGCTGTTAGGGAGTTTTAGGTAGCTGATCCCCGATAATGCCTGGCCGCACCGCCCAAAAAAACACTTATCAGCACCTGATCCAGGGCTTATCGACCAGCGCTAGTGGCTGCCGCTCGGCACAACTGCACCGCCCTACTTTTAGCGCCCGCTCTCGGCGGTGAGGTCCAGCCCGAAACGTCCCAACGGCCGCTGACAGCCCGCTATGGCAGCGCCCGGTGCGCCATCATCCTGCACCTACGCCATCGCCCAGCCGAGGCTGAAGCAGGACGCGAGCCCCGCCCTCCCTTCCCTTCTTCTAGTACCCCACACTGCCACACACACTGCCACCACCTCTTTCTCGCCCGGCGATGGCGGTATAACGCCATTGGAGCCTTGCATCAACCCTCCCGGGAATGATGCCAACCTGTTCCTGCTCCCGTAGCCTCCGTTCCTGACTTTCCTCGATCGTCCGGACATAAAATCCGAAGGGAACGATGCGATCTGCGCTACCGAGCAGTGTTGCCCCTGCCGCCATCGCCTTACTTGCCTGCTAGCCGTCACGCCTCGGGTACTTCGGGCAGATAGGAACCTTCTACCGACCGGCAACTCGAGGCCGAGCCGAGTCAGCTAGGAGAGGGCCCCCGGGTTAGATGCGATCAGCAGCAGCAGCAGCAGCAGCAGCAGCAGCAGCAGCAGCAGTAGCCACTGCAGCAAGACCGAAGCCCATTCTGCCCCTGCTCAAGATGGCGGCGGCAGCCCAAAACCGACTCCCGCCCCTCCCCGAGGTGGAGCGCCTCAGCCCGGCCGTGCTGCGCATCCTGGGCGGCAACCCGGGCAAGTTCACGCTGCAGGGCACCAACACGTACCTGGTAGGCACGGGGCCGAGCCGGCTGCTCATCGACACGGGCGAGGGCAAACCCTCCTGGGCGGCGGCGCTGCAGCAGGCGCTGCAGGACGAGGGCGCCACCGTTTCCGCGGCCCTGCTGACGCACTGGCACCACGACCACGTGGGCGGCGTGCCGGACCTGCGCCGGCTGTGCCCCCGCGCGGTCGTGTACAAGCACCGGCCCGACGCCGGCGCCGGCCAGCTGGACATCGCCGAGGGGCAGGAGTTCCGCGTGGAGGGAGCCACGCTGCGCGCCGCGCACACGCCGGGTCACACGGTCGACCACGTCGTCTTCACGCTCGAGGAGGAGGGCGCGCTGTTCACGGGCGACAACGTGCTCGGCCACGGCACCGCCGTCTTCGAGGACCTTGGCGTCTACCTGCAGAGCCTCGCCCGCATGCGGGGCCTCTTCCGCGCGGGGGCGGGGGCGGGGGCGGATCCCGTCACGGACACAGCAACGGGCACGGGCAGGGGCACAGACGTGACCACTCCGCGCCGCGCCTACCCGGGCCACGGCCCCGTCGTCGCCGACGGCCCCGCCAAGGTCGACGAGTACATCGGCCACCGTCAGGAGCGCGAGGACCAGGTCCTGCAGACGCTGCGGCGCCCGAGGAGGACGGCGTTGGATAGCGCCACGGCCGGGCCGACAGACCCCGACAGCGCTGCTTGGACACCGATGGAGCTTGTCAAGGTCATCTACAGCGACGTGCGCGAGGACCTGCACCCTGCGGCCGAGAAGGGTCTTCTCCAAATCCTCAACAAACTCGACAGGGAGGGCAAGGTGCTGAGGGTGGGGGAGAGCGGCAGGTGGAGGCCCAAGGCCCGCTCGCCGTTGTGAGCCGACCGACTGTACGGAGTAGACCTAGTAATCCTCATACACGGCCACGTCGAGAGCTACCTTACTTACCCCCCCGACCTTGGTATTTTAAAGCGTGGCTGTGTATCCCCTCAGCATTTCATCTTCCACCTTTCGGGGACTACGACAAAAGATGCAGGAAGAGCCGTGTGAAGGAGGCGGGGCCTTTCGGCTGACATGCCCGTCACAGCCCGTTCTACCATCGTCGTACGAGTAAGACGCCTGATTACCGGCGGCATTTTATATCCAAAGTTGGAAGGCATTTTCCTCTTCCCACCGTACTGCGCAGTTATTCCTCTCCACAGACGCGCTCTACTAGATATAATAACCAACACGAATCCCGTAACGCCACTCGTACGTCCGTCTGGGTAAGGTACCTATGTTATTCGAAGGAACAGCCGCCCACCTGACTACGAAATCACGAGATGAGCGACGGGAGCTCGCCATACCCTTGGCGTTTGCTGAAAGTGCCGAATAGGAAAGATGGCGTATTCATCGCCAAGAGATTTGGCTGCGGAGAGCCTTGCTGTCTCGGGCGGGGAGGTGCTCGGGTGAGGGCCAGACTGGCGCTTCAGGCATGGAGGCGTACCCAAGACAAGCGCTGCCGGAGCTTGAGTAAGCCACGCACCCGGATACGTACTGTATGCGCCGGTTTAAGGTTAGGTTTATGTAGAACACGCGAGAAAGGTAGGGCATAGGGCTGAATTGGTGCGAAGGATGACCGCCTCGCAACGGATCGCCCATCCCGAGGATGAGGCTGACAGCTAAAGTTAGGAACCCCTCCCGAGCCGTCAGGCCACGGAAGACCTTATTCAGGCCAACTGGTCGCACGGTTACCTACAAGGCGGTGCCTGCGGATGTACAGGTGTGTATAGAGGTGATTATCGCCACGAGGCGGATTGCCCGGTTCGTGGGCTGGACGAGACAGCTCAGGGGATGGGCTTTGATGAACTCCTGGACTTGTCGCCACGGGCCAGCTGGCCTTGACCCGCGCCAGGACTGCCAGGACCAAAATTGAGCGTAAACAAGACTGCAGAGTTGCTGGATGGGATTCATGCTTCCATCCGTATTAGGTATTGGCGCATAAGAGGTGGGCGTACAACGCCATCCAGTCCTCCTACGCTAAGACGAGTCGGGCCTGGGGCGTTGCTGCACTGTGGGAAAACCGCACTGTCTGGGACTCGGAAAGCCGAGGGCGGCCGGCAGACTCGCAGACTTAGGGGCGTTCTTTCCCCCATGGTGGTGGGGTGGGAAGCAGATCAGCTCGCCGATAAAATGTCGAGGATCCGGCTTATGCAGACGTCTTGGCGTTTGATAAATCAGGTGGCCTGTTTCTTTGGGGGGCGGGGAGGTGGCTTTCTTGTCTGTTCCGAGAGGACCGGGACCCCGCCAAGCCTCTAGAGCTTCCACAGGGAGACGGGAAGGCGGAATTGTGAGATTGGGAAAGGGAGGGGGGATCCGCGAGGCCGACAATTGATGCTCGCGGCGCGCTCGGAGCCCGAACCGCCCACAGGAAGATAAACAGGTGTCCTCTCGTCTTCCCTCATCTGGCAGCAAAGCCAGCATCGAGGACTCAGGCCCAGCGGAGCAGTATAACGGAATTGCGGAAGGCAGAAAAGACAACAAAAGTCGGCCATCGAAGTGCGGAGCAGATCTTCGATCTTACCAAATCGTTCGAGCTGACTCCATATCTCCATACCTTCATGAGCAGGCCGATCGGTAACTGGGAATTGTCAGCTTACGAATTGTTCTTCCTGAAATCCCCGTAAAAGGCACGAGGTACCTACCTAGGTAGGTACAGGTATGTACTGCCCGGGTATGAGTGGGAAGGGTTGTTCGCGAGAAAATCAGCTCAGACAACTCTGTTCTAGCTCGGCAAAGATATCGCTTTGGGGAAGGGTCGAAGACGGTGTTTGCCTAATCTGTCTGCGAGACGGCTCCGCCGTCGCATCGCGCAGAGAGAGGTCACCCGTTCTCCAAGATGGATCCCAGCTATTATCCACTGCGGCAGATTCGGCGTTCATCCTTTGTTTTTGGCTTGTCATCCAGTGACATCCTGTTCTCCCTCAAATTCCTTTCGTTGGCGGCGGGTCCCGGGCGTCCCGGGGCTGCCGTTGTCGATTTTGGGCCGATTTTGGCTTGGGGAGTCGATCGAGCAGCGAATGACGCGAGGTGGGGCGACAGGGGTCCCACCCAGGCCGGTACGTGCAGACGACTGTACATATGCAGTCTTATTTGAGGACCAACGTGCCGTCGCGAAAGGTCAGCAGCCATGGCCAAGCATCGGCCTTTGATTCGGCAGCCTTGCGAGCCGGCCACCCCCGCCCTCGTTCTGTCCACGTCAAGGGTCGAGGGGGTCCTAGCGCCGTCCCGCTCGGCCACACTGGCGTATGGAGCAGCTCCCCAAGACAGCTCCGAGACCGACCAGAGTGTGAGGTCTTGGAAGGGTTCTTGGAAGGGGGTCTCACGGCAGCTCGCTGGTAATTAGGCACTCTTCACGCCGCGTACTGATAGGTAGATGAGTTCAGCAAGCGGTACCTGCGAAGGTCGTGTACCTGCAGCCGAGAGTCACGTCTGCGAGCGAAGAGCACCTTTCCGAGACCGGATGCTTGCTGGTCGGAGCGCATTATCTAGGAGGGTCCGA
Organism: Barbatosphaeria neglecta; assembly: GCA_022813145.1. Classification (NCBI taxonomy): domain Eukaryota; kingdom Fungi; phylum Ascomycota; class Sordariomycetes; order Barbatosphaeriales; family Barbatosphaeriaceae; genus Barbatosphaeria; species Barbatosphaeria neglecta. Next base: position 131,378 of record JAKLNC010000041.1, read on the forward strand.
AGCAAACACCAAGAACCTGATAAGGTACTACCGAGCTGGCGGTGTTGTGCTGTAAAAATGGGTACGATGCCAGGTAGCGCACGCCGACGTACAAAAGTACTCGTACGCAGGCAGGCAGGACGGTCCGGATGGGCGAGCTTCTGAAAAAAAAAAAAAAAAAAAAACTTGACGATTCCGGCATTTGGGCGTTCAAAATCGCCTGATGGGAGTGGACGGGTGCGGGAGGGGCGTGATGGTGTGTGCGTGTGGGCTCGGCCGCCCTGCAGAAGTGTTTGTGGATGTGGAAGCTGTGCCGTTAATAGTTTGGCGCTGGGGCCTAGCTTCAGGCTGCGAGCGTTATCGGGGGCAGGGACCACACTGTGCGCCGCGACTGCAGGCGCTCCGCTGTGACGTAGGTACAGGTACTCTGGTACTCCGTCCAAGCTGTCCGAAAAATCCGAGATGGCGAGCAGCAATCGGGCTTGTCCATGCGCGCCCACTATCAGTGCTTCGTACGATGAGCAGGAAGTGCGGAGACCTCACGGTTCGGGCTTTGTACAAGTGAAAAATATCGGCCGCTTATATTCTGTGCTTTTTTTTTTTGGGCCTATTATTAATCCTACAGGCACCTGGTGGAAGAAAAAGCGAACAGGGGGCATCGATGGAGCTACACATGGATGTTGACGCTTCTGGATGAGTAAGTCGATCTTGGCATTTTCCCGGTCCGGCCTGCTGATGACTATCGGGCCACCTATATTTTCATTTATTCCCCGCCCTACAACGGGTGTTCCGCCCAGACAAGATGAGGTGGCGGAGGTGGCTCGGCGCCCAGCGAAGTCACTATCGTGAGGGAGCTGGAGCGGGAAGAAACGGAATACGCAGCTCTGCAGAGGCCAGGCGTGGCAGCAAGAACCCTCCGACCCCTCCCCCGTCCTCGTCCCTCGTTGGAGAAGAGAGGGGAGCGAGCTTGGATGCCTGCATGCACGTACACATGCATGAAAGGATTAGGCTGGGGACTGGAAGAGTCACCTGGAAGAGTCGGTTCCCGCTCTCGCCGGGTGGCGCCAATCTGCCCAGGCGCTAGCTCCCTACCCTGTCAAGACACTCGCCATGGCACTTGCAGATCTCCATACAGACAATCTTACACCGGCAGAGGAGGACGCGGTCCGAACAAATTGTCCCGCGGCGAAATATATTGCTCGTGCAAGACCTTCGAACAGAGGTCCTGGCTACGAATAGAGAAAATATCATCGATAGATCTTACGGAGAATTAAGAACCTGACTAACAATATTACCTGGCGCCCATGGCGGCCCGCAGGGGCCGCGAGGAACAACTCAGTGCCCAGGTACCTTTTTTTGAGGTGTGCACACCGGGCTCGAGGCAGCTTCAAGAGCTCGCGTCCACGTCGTTAGCACTATGGAGTGTCTGCCCTGTCGACGGCTTGGTGTGGCAGAAGCGCTCCACACAGTCCGCACAGTGCCGGCCCCGCTCTCGACCTCTTACCGCCGGTTCGCTGCCATTTTTTCGGAAGCTTCGGATGGTGCGTGCGGATTTTGCGGATGACCATGTCCGCTTCAACGAGGTTCCATCGTGATCCACGCGCAGCTACGAAATACGGCGCGGTACGCAGCTCTGGGGAGGCGAGGCTGGAGGTACCGCGGTACCTGCCTCCCTCCCTCTCGGAGGAATTGGAAGCCTCATCCGGCAGAGGAGGAGGGAGGAGCGAGATGGCGCACGGGTGGTCTGACAAACCGTTCCCGGGCGGCGGGCGCTGGATCGGGCTTTGGACCCCAGTGCCCGGCGTCACCCTTTCTTCGTCTTCAGGGAGGGGCGGCATTGCGCCCGCCGACCCTTGCCCGTATTACCAGACCCAATCCGCCAAGGCTGGCCCACTGTCCACTGTCCGCCCACTGTCCCGAGCTTCCTCTATGCTAACTACTAAGCTCCCCATGTCCGACCCCGTCGCGTTATATAATAATGTCGCAGCTGCTGTTCCTGCTCCTGCCGCTGCCCCTCCAGCCGTCGCGACTGCCCTCCCGCCCGGTCCCGAGGCTTCACGACTCTCCTCGAGCCCTCCTTGAGCTATTGAGTCCTTGACTCTCAACCTACCTCCTCTGATACCATTCTGCGCTCTTCCTGGGTCCTCTCGACGTCGTCGTCACGAGCTACGACCACCCTCCTCTCCCGCCCCGGCTTACGCCTCCAGAGCTATAACATTCATACGCGAGAATCTATCTACCGGCTGCACCTCTCAAGTGAGAATCCGGGAGGGACACCGCCTTGATGTTGTCAACAAGGCAGCGCTTCCTCCTCGCCCTCGCCGGCGTCGCGGTCTTGGGGCTTGTCCCCGCCGCTCTTGCCCATGGAGACGGTATGGATATGGACATGGGGGGCGCGGGAGAGGAGCAGCCGAAGCCGGACGAGTCAAGCTATGCGCCCACCTACTTTGCTCATCCCGAGCACAGGGGCCTCATCTATGCGCACATCGCCCTGATGACCGTGGGTTGGGTCTTCGTGCTCCCAGTCGGTAAGCGCTCCTGCTGCAGGCCCGTCGGATAGGCAGAATAGTGTCTGACCACGGGCTTGGCCGTCCTCCAGCTGTCATGCTCTCCATCGCCCGGTCGCGCTACACTTTGGCGGTGCAGTTCGCTTTTCTAGTGATCAACGCGCTTGGCGTCGTCTTCTCCGCCGTCTACGACGCCAATACCCCGGACCTGTACCCGAACAATGCCCACCACAAGCTAGGCTGGATCGTCACGTTCGTAGCGGGCGCCCAAGTGATCGTGGGCCTGCTGGGGACCGTCGTGGGCGCCTTCACGGGCCAGGACGGCGCCAGCAACCCCGTAAGACACGCTGACGAGCGTCACGCCTTCATTCCCGTGTCCAGAGACTCGATAGCCGATCATGTGCCGGCGTACCGGCTCTCCCACGATAGCGGCCAGGGTACGGAGCTCAGCGCATCGCTGCGCAGCCCCTCGGTGTCTAGTAATGACGGAGAGGAGGCCATCCCGCTGCGCGATGCGCATAAGGAGCGCAGGGCCGCCGCCGGCTGCGACGGCGATGATGAAGACTACGGCAATGACATGGAGGCGCATCTGCCCTCTGCGTTGCGCCGCCGCGGTCGCGCGTATTCTCTCGCGAAGAAGGTGGCCGATATGATTTCCTCGCGGACCTGGAAAGTTCTGCTTTTTGCATACAACTTCGTGGATCGCACGATCCTGATTCTGGGCTTCATCACGATTTGTCTCGGAATTATCACATTTGGACGTTTCTTCGTAAGTTCTGCTCCACTCCAATTTTTGGTCGGCAAGAGAGCCTCGCCAGCTAACTGTTGGGGGCGCAAAAAAAATAGGAGGGGCACCAGATCTTCACGGGATTGGCGCATTGGATCAAGGGTGGCATCTTCTTCTGGTTGGGTATCCTCACTCTAGGACGGTGGAGCGGCTCCTTTGGCGAGCTCGGCTGGGTCGGTAGCCTCTTGTTTTCTTTCTTTCCCCCATCCGCTCATCCGAGACGACCCGCCTGGCCAGTGCTGATGTGAAAACTGCATAGGCGTGGAATGTGCGGCCAAAGTCTGCGTCGCAGAAATGGCGACCGTCGGCGGAGTTTGTGGAGAGCGCCCTGATCTTCACTTACGGCAGCACCAATGTCTTCCTCGAGCATCTCGGCAACTGGGGCCGGGAGTACAGCCCGGAAGACCTGGAGCACCTCTCCATCACGATCCTCTTCATAGGAGGCGGCCTGGTATGTGCTGCGTCCTAACCGGATTCGATTCCGATTTCCATCACTGACCGGGGAAAACACAACGCGGCAGTGCGGTATGCTTATCGAGTCGACGCGGATTCGCGATCTGCTCAATACGACGGTGACCGAGGCGGCGCACCAGTATCCCGAGAGCGCATACCTCGAGGAGGAGCGCGGGGCGCTGCGGCCGCCGCGGCAGTACGAATTCTCCATCAACCCGATTCCGGCGCTCGTGATCCTGCTGCTGGGCATCATGATGAGCTCGCACACGCAGCAGAGCATGATCTCGAGCATGGTGCACAAGCAGTGGGGCAACCTGCTGACCGGCGCGTCCTTCGCGCGCGGCTTCACCTACGTGCTCATGTACCTCAAGCCGCCCAAGTCCATCCTGCCCTCGCGGCCGCCCACCGAGCTCCTGACCGCGTTCGGGCTGATCGCGGGCGGCATCATGTTTATGGCTAGCGTGAGTACCCCCGGGGATGGACCGGGCGGAACTGACCGGAGAGAGGATCGCTCGCTGACGGTGATGTGTGCAGAGTGGCGACACCGTCGACGGCATGATCCACTACAACTTGGATGCCATGTTCTTCTATACGGTCACCATGGGTGCCGTCGGCGTGCTCATGGCTTGGGTGATCGTCGTGATCGCTATCAAGGGCTGGGCCGTCCGCAAGGAGGCCGGCCGGCCTGCGGGGTCCTACCGGATGTCATGATATTTCCATCCGCCTCCGCTCGCCCGTCTCGGACGGGAGGGGTTTTGACGTCGATGATGTGATGTGAGAAATGAAGCGGGTTTAATGGCTGGGGTCTGGATAGGGCTGGTTGGGGTGGCGGCATGCATGGTTTTGGATAGCGCCCGGGAACGAGGAACGGGGAGGGGGGGGGTTTCCTTGTCCTCGGCCCCCCCACAGCGGTGTGCCTTTTTTTTTTCTGCCCTTCATGATGAGGTCATAAGATACCCCCTTTTCTTTCTTTTTATGATACCTAGGCGGCCGGCTATAGATCGTCGACTACCGTAGACCAGGGTTGGGTACGCATATTCTCCAGCGGGGTTGGTCGTGTTTTATGAGGTTAATGATCATGGTTCCACAGCAGCTTCATACCCCCTTCCTCCACTCTTTTTTTGCGAGTAGACGTTGCCATAACCACGGGCGCATATGGAAGAGACGGCGGGGGAGATACCAGTTTCGCTTGTAGGTGCTTCATAGGTAGAACAGCTGGGTACTTTGTAGGTAGAACGGCTGAGTATGTACGTTGTAGGTAGAATAGCAGAGGGCGGAAGGAAATAGCCAGGCCGATGGATGCCATCACCTTTGACGAGCAAGGGGAAGAAGAATCGTCTTTGGGCGGAAACGGAGTTATCCCAATGTCTAGTCTCGCACTTGGGCTGGGATGCTCGAAGCATCAATGCCTCTAAGATCCTACACTGAGTAAGGCAGGTACCAAGCGATGTTCCTCTGGGCCGCCCGGCCAACCCATCTCTACCTTGCGTCGGCAGTGGAGGGTCCAGTCGCCTCCCACTCGTCCGTCCTTCCCAAGACTCATGCCCCCAGTCAGACCCGCGCTAAATATCGAGAGGTGGGGCAAAGCGACGTATGTAAGCAGACCAAGTCGGGCCCCAATGGATTTGGGAAATTTGGGCTCTCTGAGGATGGCTCCGATTGGCTGGAAGAGGCTGGATGCATCACTGGCCCGTGCCTCCCGGCAGCCTGTCTGGGATCTAAGCCCGGCCTGTCCAGATCGGAGGCCTGGCTGGCCCTGAAGTTACTGTGCCCTCCAAGAGAACCATCGCATGCCCTTTCTCATTTCCCTCCCCGGCTTTCCAGTTTCTCAGCTTCTTTCTTTTGTGCTTTTGTGACTTTCATAACTACTGCATCCATACTCCTTGTTCTCTATCGCCACTTGTCCTTCCTCCATCCATCGTCCCTTTGTTTGCGACAGCCCAACAGTGAAGCGCCGCGCCTAGGAGGGGCTTCCCTCGAACCTGATCTCAACACTTGACACCTCCGCACTTTCCGCTGCCCGCCTCACCTCGGTAAAGCGAGCCGGGAGGCCCTCCCGAGGGGAAGCTCCTTCACCGTATTCTCGTGGCGGCGGCACCTTTCCGTGCAGCGCATCCTATCCCCATCGGCCGCCCTGCCCACGATAGAGCCAGCGAGGCAAGACCAGAAGACGAGATGGGCCAGAGCGTGTCGTGGCTGTCGGGCCTCATATGGGCCAAGAAAGAAATACGGATCTTGATCCTGGGACTGGTATGCAACACGCGCCTCGGGGGTTTGTCACCGCCTGTGCGGTGTGCACGAAGCTGTTTGTGCTAATTCTCCGTGTCTGCTCGCTTCTTAGGACAATGCTGGCAAGACAACGCTGCTGTACAGACTCAAGGTACGCGAGACCGCTACGGGCTGGGCCCACAGACGCTCGGAGAAGGGGATCGAGCCTGAACTGACGCGGGAGACAGATAGGAGAGGTCGTAACGACGATACCGACGATCGGGTTCAATGTCGAGTCTGTGACCTACAAGAATCTCAACTTCAACGTCTGGGACCTGGGCGGCCAGACATCGATCCGGCCATACTGGAGGTGCTACTACGCGAACACGGCGGCCGTGATCTTCGTCATCGACTCCACCGACATCGAGCGCCTGCAGACGGCGGCGGAAGAGCTGGGGGCCATGCTGAACGAGGAGGAGCTGAAGGACGCAGCGCTGCTGGTGTTTGCGAACAAGCAGGACCAGCCCGGCGCGAAGGGAGCCGCGGAGATCTCGCAAGCGTTACGGCTGGGGGAGCTAAGGGACAGAAACTGGAGCATCATGGCGTGTTCGGCGGTGGATGGCACCGGAGTGAATGAGGGCATGGATTGGCTGGTGGTAAGTATTCTCCTGCAGCCCTGTACTTTTCCCCCTTTTTCTGTGGGGGAGGTTTGTGCCAGCCTCGCCACGCTCCGTGACTCAGACGTCAGCCTGTCTAACTCGTCATGTGCCACAGCAAACCGTGTCGCAAGACTGATGACTCACGCGAGCTCATCTGTGGCATGTTTTCCCGGAGGAGTCACGCGAAGCCCCCCCCCTCCCCAACCCTTATTATTGTACAACAGCAACAAGCTTCAACAACCTCAACATATGGTGGCAATAGCAGCCGTACTACATCCCCCTTCCCTCCCCACCCCCTCCCCCCATTAATTCGTTTGTTCGTTTTGAATAGACAGCAAACCGGCGGAGGGGTGGGCGGATGTGGGCAGACAGTGGTCAGCGACGGCGTTTGGGGGTGGGAAATGGAAGTACATAACAGCCCGACATGCCCCTCTGGACCGGGCGCGGTGCTCTTTCGTTCTTTCAGCAGAAGGAAGCGACGCCACTACTTCGTTCATCCTTCCCAGGGCGGGTCATACATATGTCTACAACTTATACAACCTTGTCGATCTAGCGTAATGGAACAGAATCATGTCTGCATGCCTCATCTCTCTAACACTTTGAGCTCCTTGTTTACCATCATCGCCTTCCCAGTTAGTTAGCGGCGGCCCGGCTCATGGGAGATTTCCCCCATTCATCATTGTCGGTTATTCTTGGAGGCTTGCCTATTCAGCACTGTCAGTTTTCGTCCCTACCTCTACACATCCGTATCCTACTAGGTACACCCAGTTCGGAGCCCTTCGTCGCTGCAGCCTCGCAATTCATATCGCCACTAGGGGTGGGAGGAAGTTATATTCTCGAGCTATATCCAGGCCACCTCTCCTCCAAAGAACACCATAGGACACTTTCTTCGGCAGTCATCCTCCACTGCACCGGTGCATCTATACAGGACGCCGCGTACCATTCGGCTCAACAAAACGGCCGGGCCTTTCCGCCTTCTTCGCTATCTTCCATTTAGCCAAGGTCTTCTTCGATACTTTCCCTGCGGCCAGCCATTTCATACTCTGGCTTTTCTGCGCGTGCTACAAGATGCGTGGCCGAATAACCCCCTTAGGAGGCACAAGACAGTCTGCCTACCTTGCACCGCCATGACGGAGCCGACCGCGAGTCCACCACGGGCGTACCAGACGATTACACCACCTATTTACGGAAGCCCATTTCGAGCTAGGCGACGCATGGCGCCCGCAAACTGACCTCGAGGCGGGCACGTAGTGCAAGACGATACTACGACGTCCTTATTGCCCCTATCCCCCGTCCTGATGATCCGCATCAAAACCTGCTATCAACGCGGGTCTAAAATGCGACTTCCGCGATGCCAGGCACGCCGGCAATATACATAACATACTTTTTCCTCGGGCGTTATGAGCCCGCGCCACGCCGACGGGGGTCCATCGTGAGCGGCGGCGTTGGCCATATGTTCGATATCTTTCTCGCCGCCCACCCCAGAATTCACCCGTTAAGAGTTCCCAAGCGCGGGTCTTAGTGGCGTCTTGCTGTATAACGCTTTCCGGGGCCTACCATTGTCCTCTGATTACTCTAAGCGCCTAAATCCCTACACGTCCAACCTTCTAGACCTATCCACATACCTCCCTCCCTCGATCTCCAAGGGAGGCTGGAGTGGCAGCCTCACAAAGACATAATAATGCGATATAATTCCTCGGAATACGAGGAGCCGGCCAGCTTGTCGTCTATCTCTTGGAGGCTGCTACGACTCGAAACTCCAAGAGACTGTATAGTAACACCATCTTGATGGCTCCGCATCTCGTGCCGACTTGCCGATGACCTACCTATCTTGGTTGTCCTCAGATTCTCTTCGCTGCTCAAGACATCGCACTAATAGAGACGTCTCACTAATCGAGCACTCCCTCGCGACATGGAAGAGCGCCAGTAAGCGAGAGAAGGCCGCTACCGAAGCAAGGGAGGTACCTATACGTACTTAGCTATTACTTGGGAAAACGAGCAACCGCTGAACCGGATACTGACCCTGGCCCCAAGGCCTTCGAGTGCAACAGGACTGTTATGAGCTCGGCGGTCCTGTATCACAGCCGTTAATCCAGGGGAGGCCATATCTATCGGGGAGACGAGGTCATCAGAGCCACTTCAAGCAGATGAAGGGCAGATGAAGGCGGGCATCCACAAGTTCTCGAAGTCCTGTGCATTTTTATGCTGTTTGCTATTCGTACTCCTATCACGAAAAGCTACGGTACATCTCCGTCACCTTGATCCAATACGAAGAGAGACGCTCCGAGTAATACAAGGTGATGAGCCATAATGCGGACGTCGCCAGGGAAGAGGAGGGCAAGATGACGGAAGCCGCGCAAACTGCTAAGCATGGAGCCGGGACATCTGCCCGTCATCCTGCGCTCCCGCTTCTCCTGTCTCCTCCTCAAAATGTCTACTCATAACGCGGCACGAAGCAGCATTGCTATAGCGCTCTGGGCTCAATAATCACCTACCTACCTAGTAAATACGCAAGCAAGCCTAGACGAGTATTCATCCTTAGAAGCAGGAAATACTACGCTCTATTCGGCGGAAAGACATAAATAACTCATGAGACACATCTTCTACCTCTATTTCCAAAGCAAGACTCCTCTTGAACCTCTCTTATCCACGCATTACTTTCTCATACCTCTCTTGTCACCGCGATACCTGCCTCTAAGTCACGGCACATCGGTCCATGCCTTTAATACACGAATATACATCCGTACCCACCTGGAACACTTCTTATCCTATTTTAGCGCTTAGGTACAAGTACCTTTCCCCCAAGTTCGTCGAGCGCTGCAAACCATTTGACCAAGCACAAGAGAGGCCGATGATAAGAGCCAGCTAGCTGCTCCCTCCCTGAGTTGCTCCACGGACTCGGCCGCTCATTTCACTCTTGGTGCTTCCCAAATGGGCCTGAGGTCCCACCTGGTTCAAGGTCTGTTATTATACAAAGCACGCCGGTACACCAAACCGCCGACAGCCTTTACACTAAAAATGCTACCCGTACCTATGGGGGAAATCCACGGTGCAGCCTACTTTCGGATTTCAATCATATTAGTACGCAACCTCCCCATGACTACCAACATCACAACATCAATCCATAAACCACCGGGGACGGATACACCACCCTCCTCTCGCAACAAAGGAAATACCACCAACTGAGACAGGGAGCTGCTGCGGGCTAGACTTCAGTGTCTCCGAGTCTCCTCCAAGATATCGAGCTAGCGAAGGCAGACAGCGAAGAGTGCCGTTCCCGCTCGCCGGGTCTTACGCTATCACGGGCGGACGCTTCGCAGGTCACAACACATGTCAAAAAAGTCGTCTGCGACATCTGGGCGGCGGGGTTCGCTTCTGGCTTATCCTACCTATGTGAGTAGCTATCTCTCACCTCCCGAGCTTAGGCGACCACAAGAGATGGCAGCAGAGCATCTATGTACTTATATAGGCTATTAGAGCCGCTCTATAAGCCTCGGCAGCTTCAGACGATGAGAAAAGAGCGTGTGAGTTGCACTTCCCATCGGGTGGTGCCTGAGCGAAAGGAAAATAGGCAGATCCTTCGCCATGACATGTAAAAGGGGCTTCCCCCCCCTACCGACGGCATTGTCCCTAGCAAAGTCCTACTACTCAATCACATCAGGCTACTTGTACCTCGTGCTAAGATATATCACCTATCACTTTACTTCGAGACGCAGCAAAGCTCCTGGACTTCACTACTTTTCTCAGCCTTCTCATCCCGTTCGTTCAGTTTCTATCTATAAAATAATCCTACCACTTTTTGGTCAAGGCTATATCAGTCGCCTCTCAATAGTACTTGTTTTTTTCTCCTTGTTGAATACTCCATGGCAGATGGGGGCGAATGAACTGGTTAGATAAATAATTTGAAGGGAAAGGGACAAAAGAGGGCACGATCCTTCCCGCACTTGCCCCGTTTGAGGAGGGAGAAGGCCGCGTTCTTACAATTGCCGGAGCGGCAATAAGAACAAACTCTCCTGATGAACTACTTGACCCCGGAAGGCCTGGAAAAGCAAACAATCGGTTTCACAAAACGTCCCGTCGCAGAAGAAGACTTAGCCTGCCCCTCCGCCCAGCTTCCTCCCCGAGACACTGTCCTACCTTAGGATAGACACGGGAAGAGCCGCCGGGAGAAGAGGCGGACGGGGAGTCGGAATGGGAAGTTGTTGAAAAAAGTTTTGTAGTCACGACTTAGGTACACTATCGGGCCCGGTGGAAAGGCTGGGACGAAGATCCTGCTTCCTACCCGGCAGCTACCTTACCTTCCTTTCAAAAACGCGCCGAAACTACTGCAAGCTTCCCACGGCGACTTACCCGACCCCGCTGGGATTACCCCGGAGGATCGTGGTTAAAGAACTGCGGAAACGGTGTTTCGGCAGACAACCGCAAACACGACGATAAACCCGTGAAAACGGGGTCCCGTGCGGGTGCTTCGTCGGCGACAACGATGAAAGAAGCCCAGAGGCTTCCCTCTCCTTTGGGGGGATGGGAGATGGTTGTCGGCCCTATCCTGCGTGGTAGAGCCTTCTTGTAATGATAATGATGGAGGTGCTGGTCGCTGGTCGTCATGATATAGTGCGAAGCCAATGCAGTTGTGGTGGCCCTTAACCAGCGGGCCCGATGGACGGTGTTCTGGCAGAATTGATAGCGAGTTGAATAAGGTTTAGTCGAATGTGGCAATACTACCAGACAGAATAATAATAACTGATTCGCGACAAGAAAGAAACGAATGCAGAAGAGAGGCTCAAAAGACGCCCGGAGCTGGTGGGAAAGTCCGTTCGGCCCTGAACAACGCCGTCTTTCGCCGTGTGCCGGCCCGGTTGGTATCACCGTAACTCCCGTTCCGCACGTCGTTTGCTTATAAGATGAAAGGCGCCGGCCGCAGTTATTCCGAAACGTCGGCCCGGAGGAATGTCGGCATAGGATACCCACCGGCAGGGTATGGTCGGCGCGTCGAGCTCGGTGACAAACGCCAGCGCGATGTCAGGCACCGGAGAAGTGTGCCCGATTCTTATCTAATGCTGGCGGGGATTTCGGCGTGAAGCTCTCGGCCTTTTGTAGCCATCTGCTCGAGCTCGGTTGGAGAAATCAGGGGTTGAGCCGTTGCTACAAGGAGGTCGCGGGAGGTTACGAGGTGGTCGCGGGAGGCAGGCGGATAACAGGATTTTGCTTTATACGTCCTCGCACAGCCTCGTGACAGCGATATTTTTCTGTCTCTACATCTCCACATCGGTAATATATACCCGTACCTTTCCATATGATATACCCTTACGTAATGAAGTTGCAAGTACTGCAGCTTAAATACCGTTCGACGCTCGATGAAGAGCACTCTGACTCAGAGGGAGCCTAGACTCGGAGCCAGACTGCGATGTCCGCTTTCCGGTAAAGCTCCCTCGACGCGATTATATATCGGTAGGAAGCCCTAGCTAGGAGACAAAGCAAGTATCTTTATTTCTTTCCACCTGTCAGGAAAGGATTTATAACGATTACCTTATTGAGTGCTCGAGTCGGCAAACCAAAGCTCCTCATTCTCCATCCGGCACATTTCTATTTCCGGCAATTGCCAATACCGAGGGCTCCTGCTGATGCCTCGACGAGCGTGCTATTGGTCTTTATTTTCTCTGTGGCCGACAGGAAGTGGCATTAGAGAGAAGCAAACGGCTAACCTCGGGATCTGGGATCTGCTGGCGTCAGATCGCGGCCCCGCTTTTTGCGACCTTCCTGTCCGAGCACCTCGAAACTCCGTTTCTGCTTGGAAGACTCTGTTCACATTTACCAGAACGTACGGCGATCGGCTCCGAGAGAGCATCTCGGCTTTACGGAAGGCTCTGAAGAGCAGATGCCCTGCGGCCGTGACTCACGCACCACCGCGATTCAACCTGGATCTGGGTCTCGGTTCTGTGCTGACCTGCCGAGCGCCGGCCGAGCGTATTCGATGTACCTACCGACTGTAGGAGTACATGCAGTGCCCAGTACGCAGAAGCCCACGGATTTCTGCTCGGCGCGGCGGGGAAAGGCGCCTGTCTATCCGACTCGGAGGGGCTGGAACGCTGTCGCGCAAAGGGCGGCGCTGTCATTACTGCTTGGTTAGCGGGCAAGGCTGTCGACATAACATGCCTAAAGGGGATGGTAGGTTCGAACCAGATTCGCGCCTTGGTCAGAACTAAGGACCCTAAAGCCCGGAAGATCGTTCGAGCTAACGGCAACGGCCCTCGGGCGGATCCACAAAGCGCCGCCCTGGCGTTACTAATCGCCAACAGCGGGCCCTTTATTGGATCACTGGTGCATCCAGGCACGGCCATCCGGCCGTCGATCATGACGCGCAAAAGCCCACTGGGGGTGATCGTGGTGGGGCCCCTTTCTCTGGATCCTTTCGTACCTTGAGGTATACTGAGTACCTCTATGAAGGCGCCTCGAGAGCCGTGCGACCGCCTCCAGCCCTCACCCGCTCGGCCGGCGACTCGCTGGCTCGGCACGCATCGCGGGGTTTGGGTCTGGAAGTGGCGTTCCCGTCCAACCACGGCCGGGAGCCGCCCTTCCGAGTCACGCCAGTTTTGCCCTCCCCGGAGTGTTCTTCGCCCTGAAGGAACCGAATGCGCGCGGCTTTGGTCGGCAGTTCGCGTTCTCGAGATGGGAGGGTGGGCACGGTGGGCTGGCTGGTGGCGAGATGGGGGAGGAAGCCCTTTCTGACATGGGAATCCTCCCCGTACGAAGCACAGTACGCGGACACGCAGAGACGCTCTCGACGTGGACGCGCAACATGCACGCCGTGCAGGATCGAGAAACCCCGGACCTTGATGAGCTTGCGTGCGGGCAGCATGGAGTAATCGCCGACACCCCATTGGGCCCAACCCCGCCTCCCTACGACGTCGAGGGTACCTCAGGCCCGCTCCCGGATGCAAGAGGCGACTTCTCACGCTCTGGATCCTCACGTTTTTACCTGAGGATGAGGGTAGCGGGGACGCCTGCGGGTTAGGCAGGAGGAACCAGTTTCCCTGCTGCAAAAGTTGGATAAGACGTAGCCAGCCGTATGGTGTATATATATACGCTGGTTGCCCCCTTTCTCCTCTCTTCGTTCGCGTCTTCCCCTCCCCCTCTTGTCTCGCGATCCCGAAGTGAAGCTCCCCCCCCCCCGATCTCCCTCTTGCAACACCCCAAGTAGCAGACTTATTCTTCATAGAGAACCGCCAAGATGGTCGCCGACGACAAGCCCGCGTCTACCTACCGGTACAACGAGAAGCCGGTGTACACGACGTCCAATGGCTGCCCCATCGACAGCCCGACCAAGTACCAGCGCATCGGCACCAACGGGCCCTTGCTGCTGCAGGACTTCCACATGATCGACCTCCTCGCCCACTTCGACCGCGAGCGCATCCCCGAGCGTGTCGTCCACGCCAAGGGTGCCGGTGCTTACGGCGAGGTGAGCTAGGTTCTTTGTACCCAAGAGTACCTGTACCTAGGTACCTACGTAGGTAGACGGAGACGCTGACGATCTCTTCTGCCGCCGACGCACAGTTCGAGGTGACCCACGACATCAGCGACATCACGTCCATCGACATGCTCACGGGCGTGGGCAAGAAAACGCCCCTCATCGCCCGCTTCTCCACCGTCGGCGGCGAGAAGGGGTCTGCTGACACGGCGCGCGATCCGCGCGGTAGGCATCGCTGCCCGCCTCAAATGTTCTTTGTAGCCCCCCCGACACTGACACCCCGCAGGCTTCGCCCTCAAGTTCTACACACAGGAGGGCAACTGGGACTGGGTGTTCAACAACACGCCCGTGTTCTTCATCCGCGACCCGACGCAGTTCCCGGTGTTCATCCACACGCAGAAGCGGAACCCGCAGACCAACCTCAAGGATGCCACCATGGTGAGTCTTCCCGAGGGAAGCACCTTCTCTCGTCGGAGCTGAACTGACGGGGCGCAGTTCTGGGACTACTTGTCGCAGAACCAGGAGTCGATCCACCAGGTGATGACGCTGTTCTCGGACCGGGGCACGCCGTACTCGTTCCGGCACATGCACGGCTACTCGGGGCACACGTACAAGTTCACCAAGCCGGACGGGTCGTACGTATACGTGCAGATCCACTGCAAGACGGACCAGGGCGTGCGCACCTTCACCAATGAGGAGGCGCACAAGATGGCCGCCGACAACCCGGACTGGAACACGCAGGACCTGTTCGAGGCCATTCGCCGCGGCGAGCACCCCAGCTGGACGGTCTACCTGCAGGTGCTGACGCCCGAGCAGGCCGAGAAGTTCCGCTGGAACATCTTCGACCTGACCAAGGTGTGGCCGCAGGGCGAGGTGCCCCTGCGGCCCGTCGGGCGCTTCACCCTCAACCGCAACGCCGAGAACTACTTCGCCGAGATCGAGCAGGTGGCCTTCTCGCCCTCGCACATGGTGCCCGGCGTCGAGCCGTCCGCCGACCCGGTGCTGCAGTCGCGCCTGTTCTCGTACCCGGACACCCACCGCCACCGCCTGGGCACCAACTACCAGCAGATCCCCGTCAACGCGCCCCTGCGCGCCTTCAACCCTTTCCAGCGCGACGGGCCCATGGCCGTGCACGGCAACTACGGCGCCAACCCCAACTACCCGTCCTCCTACCGGGCCTTGACCTACAAGCCCGTCGTGCCCACCGTCGCCCACGAGCGCTGGGCCGGCGAGGCCGTCTCCGCCCTCTTCGCGCCCGCGACCGGCCCGGAAGACTACGTTCAGGCCAACGGCCTCTGGGAGGTCCTGGGCCGCACCCCCGGCCAGCAGGACAACTTCGTCCACAACGTCGCCGTCCACCTGTGCGCCGCCCACGTCGACACCCGCAAGCGCACCTACGACATGTTCACGAAGGTCAATCCCCACCTCGGCGCCCGCATCCAGGCCGAGACGGAGAAGAACGTGAAGAAGTGAGGGTCCAGTACCCACAGCCAGTCCGTCCGTAGTAGGATAGCCCACTCGTCCTCCATAGGTAGTTACCAGCTTATTGATCTGTCTTGGCAATTAATGTCTGACTGACGCCAGCCGCTCGCGCCACTTCTAACGTGCTCGCGTGCTCGCCACCGCCCACCCCCCTGGTTCGGGGCGGTTCCTGCAGTGGCCCCCATCCCCCATCCCATCAGCTGGTCGGTCCACCACCACCATAAACCTACTGGCTGTGCAATGTATGTAACCGTACGCACATACATACACACACATACACACACACACACACACACACTCACTCCTGCGGCGGAGGACTTGTCGCACGGGGAATCCGGGGGCGGGCCGTAGGGCTGCAGGGGTTGGCCGGGTCTCTTTGTTTTATTGTAGCGTGAATGGAGGATGCGTAAGGTTGGTGTAAGTATCGATCCTCCTGCCAGGTATGACAAGCATTCGCAAATCGAGAGAGACAGGAAAGGAGATCGGCGTAAGCTAAAGTCGGCAGGAAGACCCCAAGAATTGAGGGAGATTACGAGACCCAGGATACGGTCGATAAGTCAAATCGAGTGGGGGCGGGGACGGCCATTTTTCACGTTCACGTTCACGTTCACGGTCACTGTTGAAGCCAAGACAAGCCTAAAAAAATGGTTGATTACTTCCTCCTGCGCGTGAGGATCCGATTCGTGAGCATGAGATCGCCGTGCAGACTCGAGGGAAAGGAGGCGAGAAATCAAACCCCACCTTCCCCCCCCTTCGTCATTCCGCCACTCACTCATCTCGTCCTCTCGCAGTCAATCCGCTTTCCTCCTTCTTCTTCTGTTCCTGGGGGGTATCGGGTGGGCTCGTTGGATTGAAATGATAAAATGGTAGTAGTAGCGTCGCGTCCGGCTCGGGTCGGCTAGGCTACATCTAGCAGCAGCACTTGCAGCACTCGAAGCAGGCGAAGGCGGCACAGAGACCGCAGCAGATGTCCTGTTTTTTCGTGTATGCAGGTGTCAGTCCACTTCCATCGGGGGTTGAGAGGTCGATCGGAATCATGACGTACCTCAGCCTCGTCGCCGCCGCGGAGACCCATCTCGGCGTTCATTCCCTCGACGGGGCGCTACATACGTTGGAAGAAAAAAAGTTAGTCGCGCACTGATTACTTCGGTTGACGACAGCTTGGGGAGCCAAGCCAAGCGTTTGACAGGACAGGGGGAGAGGGGCGAAGGTGGGCGGCGATCCACACGCCAAGCCCACGCCAAGTCGGTCGCTTGTCGCGTCGCACGAGCAGTGGAGAGACGGGACCGACAGGCGGGCAGAATGAAGCAACGCAAGACAGGCAATGATACGGGGAGCGGGAGGTGGCAGGACGGAGAAAAAAACGCCCCTGGGCTGTCGGGGTGCGCTTACAGGCTGCTCGGCGTTGGCGGCGGGAGCCTCGGCCGTCTTGCCAGCGATGGGCTCCATGGTCATGGTCTCGGCAGTAGCAGGCATTGTGGCGGGTCGTTTGGTGGGTGGCAAACGACAGAGGGGAGACGGTAAGTGGTTTTGACGGAGAATATGGAGTTTGTAGATGCGTATAGCTCCTGTAGCGAGAGAGAGTGGTGCGTGTGTGTGCAGAGAAAGAGAGAGAGAAAAAGGAAGCAGAGGTGGGAAGACAGCTCGACTATGTACTTACGCAAACTAAATAAAACCTCCATGCCCGGGCAGTGGCTGACAGCCGGACTTGGGCGGAACTGACCTGACCTGACAGGGCAGGACGGGACCCTGATTATGGCTCTGACCTGACGGCAGCTGAGCTGGTGGGGGGGAGGAAAACACGGATGGCTTCCCGAGGAGGGAGGGGGGAGAGAAAGGGACCGGGACCCTGTGGTCTAACCCTGTAGTCTGTACCGCAGCGGCCGCTTTGGGGTTGCGAGTACGATCCGTAGTCCAGTCAGGTTTCAGAGATGCATCTGGTGCTGACCGGGCTGTGCTTTCTCGCGCCTTTCCTCCCTCGCGCCCCTATGTCCCCTCCCCCTTCTTCTGCCGTCGCCAGCCCGCAGCCATACCTCGAACGGACGGGTTCGTCCCTCTTTTGGGATAAGAGAAATGGGCGAAGCGAGCGTCAAGACTGACAAGCACCAGCGCTGCCAGCCGACCAACCACAGCAAGGCTTCCGATCAACGTGTTTCAAGGGGGCCGTGAGATTACTTTCCCCGGCGGCATGCCCTTTTTGAACAACAACGGCGGGCTGATAGGCGGGCTGGCGGGCGAGCGTGATAAGTTTGGGGGATCCGGCGAAGTTGAGATGATCCACCGAGACGATCCACTCCACGCTGCGCACCTTTCCGGTACATGACGAGGTGTGCTATTGCCGCGACGCGCAACTAACGAGATGAGCCGGCGGCCTCCCTCTTGCGCGTCCGTCCCTTCTCTCATTCTATAAGAGCTGATCAGGGTGGCATCCTCATTGCGCACGCTCCCAACACACGCACGCGCACGGCAATCGGCAGCGGGCTTCGCTCTGCCCTTGCCGTGTAGCCCTACCGTAATACCTAGTGAGGGCGTACGTAAGGGAAAAGGAGACCCTGACCATGGCCCTGCCATGACCCTGCCATGATCCTGCCATGATCCTGCCATGACCCTGCCATGACCCTGCCATGACCCTACTGATTACCATGACCATGACACAGACGCAGACAGCACCGGGAGACCGCTTCCCCCAGCGGCAAGCCACCACCCTTCGTAGCACCACGGGTCTGCACGACACGCACACCTGACTTCGTATGCTCGCCAAGCATATCTATGGGATGGGATGGGATGGGATGGGATGGTGAGTTGCTGCTGTCGGTGGCCGGTTTAGCGGCAGGTGATCCCCGGGCTAGAGCTGATCGGTGCGTTGATCGACCCCGCCCCGCGCAAATCGTGCGTGCGTTTTGTCTCGTCCGGATTACGGATTCCTGCGCTCGCCTTGTTTGGAGAAGACCGAGAGGACGAGAAAGGCGCGTATCTAATACATACCTATACTAAGTACCTAGGTAGCATGTAAGGACGAGGTCCGCGCCTTAGCATCCACTTGAAGAACTCTCGCGGAAGTGTGCTGGGACTTGTTGCTAGCTACGTCAATGCATCGTCCGTGGGGGAAGGGAGGGCCTCCGTTGGCAGCCAAATCTGTGTGGGAATCCGCCCCGTCGCCGCCGGTCCAACGGCATACATTGGGGCCCCGATCCGCTCAGCGGACAGCATCGATTGAAGCGGCCGACCGATCAGAAAGTACGGCCCAGCCAGCCTTCTTCGGGCGCCGCCACGGAAAGCCACGAAAGAACGGAGGAGTCGAGAAGACGTCGCACTGCCGAGGCGGCAGCACGAAACCTACGACGTGGGCATGGCGACATATGCATCTACATCATTTTTTCGATCCTTCGCTCGGCAAGGTCTTTTGCCCTCTGCCAATCACGACGTTCCACCATCACGGGGCCTGTACTGTACAAGTATTCGGTCGCAGGTCCACTGGGAGGAGACCGAAGCTCCTTCCAGGGTTGCTTGCGTGCACGCACGACGAGCTTTGTGCTGGAAGTTGAGCGGTCAGCAGTGACTGTGGATGGCCACTAACGTCATGCCATATCATTCCCCAGGGGCGTCTGTTAGCGTGATGGATATGCCTGTGCGCTTCACCACGTGTAAATCGCTGCAGCACCAGCAATAGTGGCGTCAACGCCGTCGTTCCTCTTATCCCCCCCCCCCCCATCTTCGGTCTTGGCCTTTCTCCTCCCAGCCATCCACCCGTCCCCGCGTCCGCGTTCCGCTCGCCGAGGTCTTATCTCACCACTCGACGTGCTCCCGTCGCCTCGAAGCGGTCAACCGGCAGGGGCCTCGCTCGCTAGTGGCGGCGTACTTATTGGAAACTGAGACCTCGGCTTCCGCGATTGCTGCTGCTGGTGCTGCTACCTACTGCTACCTACTGCTACCTACTGCTACCACCACTGCTGCTGGTGCTGCTGGTGCTGCTGCTAGTGCTGCTACTGCTGCTGCTGCTGCTGCTGCTGGTGCTGGTGCTTGGCCGCGTCGGTGCGACCATACCTGCACTTGCTTCGAGTATGCACATATGCAGGCTTGACCGCTCATTCATTGCCCGCCGCCGTCGCACACTCGCGGCAGCATTTTCATTTTATTTTTTGTTTTTATCTTTCTCTCTGAACTCTTCTGGTAGGTTATGGCCGCATGGGCACCTGCGAGCCGAGGGAGTATGCTGCAGATCGGAATCCTGCCAACGCTCAGTCGCCTCCATATTGGATGCCTTAATTCATACCTTAGGTTCTGCTGTGCTGCCCGAGATGGCTTGATCCCATGTCCGCCACTCGGCCTGCTATGGCACGCACACCACCAGGTCTTGATCTCTTCGTGCGTAACGTTGCCGGATTGACCCGACCGGTTTGGCTGCTTTTGCGGACACGGCTGGGGAAAAGGAACTTGGCGTGTAGCCTGCGTATCGTACTGACTTACACCTGCGGCACAGGGAACGAGGCTAAAAGAAGGGAGGGGGGGGCGAAGGGGGAAAAGAGCCTCGATGCCTGAAAGCCAGTTTGGGGGGAGTGGATTTGAGTGCGGGCTTTTGCGCTAGCAGTTCCTCCCTAGGTAGGTTACCTACCTAAGGTAGGTACCTACGAACGTACTCGATCGAATCCGCTGCCCGATGGCGCGCTGGCGACCGGCCTAGGCCCTTGGCTGCCCACCTGTGCGGAACCTCTGGGGTTATTTTTGCCAGCAAAATTAAAGCATCCCGTAGGTGAGGCAGGCGGAGGTCCTTTGTACGAAGAAGGACCTCTCTTCCGAAGCACCTATTCCCCTCTGCTGCCTGCCCACCCGGCCGACCAATCTGCACGACGACTCCCCGCCCATCGCCCGCCCACCACCGGCCGTTGACGAGTCATCTGTTTGCACAACTGGAAGTTGTTCGGTTGGGGGCTCAAAAATAGCCAGCGTGCCGACCCCCCGTGGATACCCGCAGGGGAGCACAGGCAGGTAGGTACCTCTGACATCCCTCGATCCATCGCCGCTGTCCCTACCCTGTCCGCCCTCTTCCTCTCGCCACATTGCAGCGCATTTGATCCCCCATCTTTTTTTTTATCGAAGCCGCTCCTCTCCCCGGGCGTCCCCCACATACGTAACGCCCAGAAAGGGCCAAGGCATGTGCGCGGCCGGGTTGGGGTCGCCCAGGATCGACCCTGACCCCAACCGGGGACCCCCATTTGACGGCGGCTTTGGCACATGCACCCCTTCCCTGCTGCCCGCTGGGTGTGTGCCTCGTCGATCTGCTCGTGCTCCGTAGGT
This sequence comes from Barbatosphaeria neglecta, assembly GCA_022813145.1. Classification (NCBI taxonomy): domain Eukaryota; kingdom Fungi; phylum Ascomycota; class Sordariomycetes; order Barbatosphaeriales; family Barbatosphaeriaceae; genus Barbatosphaeria; species Barbatosphaeria neglecta. Next base: position 152,213 of record JAKLNC010000041.1, read on the forward strand.
GCCTGACGCGACAACAAACAGTGCATATCACACCGTACGGAGTTGAGCAATATGGAGTATACAGTACGGAGCACTACGGAGCACTACGGAGCACTACGGAGCACTGTAGCACCCGCGCAGGTGTACCGGCTCCCCTGTTTGTTGTTCGTCCTCAGGACGTCTTGTCCCCCCCCCCCTCAAAAACAGTGCAAGATGCAAACAGTGTTGGATGTCAGCAAGTGAGCTCTGCGTCGAAGGCCCCCGCCGGCCGACGACCTTATTGGCTCGGCGTCGGCGAAAGGGAGACCTGCAGCGGGGCCCCATTCGTCCCAAGGGAGGCAATCAGCGGAGACCTTGTCGCCAAGGCGAGCGCGCAAGGCAGCAGGCTTTCGCTAGTACGGCCTCAATCCAGGTCGCCATCGATAGTCCAATGACACCAGCGGTCCGCCGGCGCAACGAGACAGACCGACCGACGACGAGCCCGCTGCAGGCTCCATTGTGTCCTCCCCCACCAGAGACCATCGAAAAGTGGCCCCTCCCACTCCCACCCGTCCCCATCCGTCTCCGTCCCCATCGGCCGGCCGTCATCAGCCCTACGGGTCGGTCCCCGAGCAGAGAGAGTGAGCCATCAGAGAGAGACATGCAGCAGCGATATAAGTCTGCTGCCATCCTGCAGGCCGCAAGTGCCGTGTCCTCTTTTTCTCTTTCTCCCTTCTGCCTTCCGTCCTAAGGCCTCTCTGTCTCTCCATCTCTCTCTCTCTTTCTCTCAGCCAACAAAAGATTGTCTGCACCAGGCGTGCACATCGCTACCCTGGAGGGCATTCTTTTTATACTTTCCCACTACACCGACGCCACCGGCCCCCCACAACCCACGCTTGCTACTTGCCCCAGTGCCAGGTAGCTCGGCCGTGAGGATCTGAAACAGACCGTCGAGAACCAAGAGAGGCACTGCTTCCTGAGGAATACCTTCATCCCCCGCGCTCGTCGGCCTCTCCGCGAAGAGACGACTCTTAGCGTCATCTCACCTGCTCCGTACCCACCGCCTCGGCCCTCCTCCCCGCCCTCGTCCCTCAGGCATATAACTTGCCCCTACGCCGCTATCCCGATCTGCGTTGGTTCCAGCGTCTGCATCAGACAGAAAGAGGTCAGAAGAAGAAGAAGGGGAGATAAAAACGAGGGCATACCCAACCAACAAACAACAATCACCAGGCATGGCGAACAAAGGCAAGAAGGCCGCGGCCCAGGCTGCTGCTCCTGCTACTGCTGCTTCGTCGCGGGCCCCACCACCGGCCCCGCTCAACCTGAGGATGGACAGCGGCAACACCTCGCCCGTATCTCCCACGTCGCCGGACCCTGGAAAGGTACGTTCGGGGAAAACACGGCCCCTTTCTGTCTCTCTCTTCTTCTCCCATGGGGGGTGATGTGGTCATTTCTAACGCGTGCGTGCGTTGCTTGTAGAAGATCTCCAGGTCCTTCTCCGACGATTTCTACTTCCCTGCCCACCAGCGCACGTCGTCGTCCACGTCGTCCACGTCGTCCAACGGCGGCGTCGATGGCGGTTGCGGTAGCGGCAACGACAGCTTTAAGCTGCCCCGGCGCGCGCCCACCGTCAATGTCTACACGACGTGCGGCCGGCATTCGAACCAGTGGCTCTTCAGCGGCTGGTCGTTCCCCTTCAAGAAGGACGCGTCGCGCCGGTGAGGCGATTTTCTCGTCTTCTCTTCCGATACCTTTTTTCCCCCTTTGGACATCGGTCGCCTCTTTGGCTTACATCCATTGCCTCTCTTCTTTTCTCATCCTCATCTTCGCCTACTACACATTCAGCTCCTAGTACACTGACCCCTTTGAGGATGTCTTTTCCTTTTTCCTTTTCCTTTTTTTTTTTTGTTTTTTTGTTTTTATTTTTTATTTTTTATTTCTTATTTTTACTTATTTTTGACCATTATTATTTCGTCGCATCGTCCACGCATCGCCCTCTACCCATGGCGGGTCCCGGGTCCCGGGTATTATGGTTTATGATATGTGGTCTTATGGTTATCGGCGGCATCTGTTGTTCTGCTAAAGTGGACGGTGGATGGACGGGGGATTGCAAGATTGATTCGAGCGGAATCCCACCCAAAAAGGCGCTTCTGTATGCAGTTGGTTCAGCATGATCCTGTTTATTTTGGAGGGTGGCATAAAACGAGAGACGAGGCCGGGACTGTCTTGGCTCTTTCGCCGGAGGATTGGATTGCCCGCTTCCCTCACATCCCCTCTCCCCAGCATTCCTTTTCTTGTATTATTGTCGGCGTGGTGCGCGCCTAGTTGAGAGCTGCGCTCACTCTCGTTCCGCTCTTTTTCCTCTTTCCGCACAGAGGGGAGGGAGGAGAGGAGGCGGGCGGAACTTTCTCACCTTCTGGGGATCGGGCACAGCACAGCGACGTGTGTGGAGGAACGGACGGACAGGGGCGGGCGGGCCCTTGATGATTGACGACGAGGCAGTCACTGCTACTAGACGTAAAGCAGTGCTACATATAATGATATCCCCGGCTGCGGCGTTCTGTTTCCTCTTTTGCGGAATCGTAGCCAAAATAATTACTGCTATCCGTGCAGATCACACACCCTATCTCCCAAGTTTCCACCATCTTGACTCGAAAAACAGCGGGGTCGGGTGTTCCGACAAGCTCCAGGACCTGCCCAGGTGGGACTAGCCGACCCCAACAACTCGGAACTTTTTAAGCTTACCGGGGTCACCAACGGCTCCAGCTGAGCTCCCTCGGTCCAGTCCCTCCCCTGTCAGGTCAGCTGGTTGGCTGCCACATGCACTGGACTTTTGTTTTGTTGAGCCGAGCTTCGTTTTCTTTCCTGCTGGGGACACCTGCAAGGTCACTCAACTCGACAACTTCACCGACAGAACGTATTTGATCTATTTCCTCCTTCCACATATCTACCTCCTTCTCGACCTAGGTAGAACTATAACGCCACTTTAATTATCTCCGTGCACGCAACAGACAGCAAGGCACGATGGCGTCCCGACCAGCGTCTACGCAGCCGGCGTCGCCGGCCAAGACGACCTACCTGGTCGCGTACAACGCCGTGTCCGCCGTGCTGTGGGCGGTCGTGCTGGGCCGCACGGTGTCGATCGCGGCGCTCCGCGGCACCGCGCTGGTTCCCGCCGGCGTGGACGAGTTCGCGCGGTGGACGCAGACCCTCGCGGCGCTGGAGGTGGTGCACTCCCTGCTAGGTGCGTCTCCTTCCTCCCTGCTCCTCCTCCCTCCTCCCCACTCCCTCTCCTGCTCCTCCTCCCTACTCCTACTCCCCCCTCCCTACGCCTACTCCCCCCTCCCTACGCCTACTTCCCCCTCCCTACGCCTACTCCGCCCTCCCTACTCCTACTCCGCCCTCCCTACTCCTAGTCATCACCCCCTGCTTCCTCTACTGCCCCTCTTCAAGGCTCGACTTTACTGACCGATAATCCCCCAGGAGTCGTCCGCACCCCCTTCGTCACGACGGCGATGCAAGTCGCCAGCCGCTTCCTCCTCGTCTGGGGCGTGACCTTTCTCTACCCCCCGCTGGCGCGCAGCCCCTTCTACACGTCGATGCTGGCCGCCTGGAGCGTGACCGAGGTGGTACGCTACGCCTACTTCACGCTCGGCCTGTGCGGCGTGCAGCCCCGCGCCTTCACCTGGCTGCGCTACAGCACCTTCATCGTGCTGTACCCCGTCGGCATCGCTAGCGAGGTGCGCCTGCTGCTGCTCGCCGCGACTGATCCGTCGGCGGCGGCGACGCTGCACCCCCTCGCGCCGTACGCGTACTACGCTATCCTGGCGACGTACGTGCCCGGGTCGTACGTGCTGTACACGCACATGCTGCGGCAGCGGCGGAAGGTGCTGGGGCGTTTGCGGGAGGAGGGCCAGGGGAAGAAGGCGAGGTAGGCTGGCAGGCAGGGAAGGGAGGGACGTCGCGATCATGAGGTTCTCTCTCGTTATCGCCAGGATTACCTATCTAGCGAGTAGAAACAAAAAGGGCTCATTCATGATCCATATATCGTAAAAGCTACCGTACTACATAAATACTAGGAGAGTTTAACGTGGAAAGGCAGAGGCAGCTACTGGACGCGTCCCCTAGGGTCGACGCTGCTCTCGTACCACTCGTTCCTGGTCCAGGCCACGATCATGCGCTTGGCGTCGCTCGCCAGCTTCTGGTACCCCGGGTTCTCCTTGGGCTGGAACATGGCTGCATGCGGGCAGATCTTGTCAGCTCGTCTATCGCTACGTCGAGGCCACGAAAACGGGGGGACGCAGAGAAGGGGACGCAGAAAAAGGGGACGCAGAAAAAGGGGACGCAGAAAAAGGGGACGCAGAAAAAGGGGACGCAGAGAAGGGGACGCAGAAAAAGGGGACGCAGAAAAAGGTGACGTAGAGTAAAGGGACGCAAAAAAAGAGGACAAGACGCACTCATATGGGCCCAGGTCTCGTCCGTGGCGGCATCGTTGACGGCCTCGCGCCAGTCCCCGGAACCGGGCCGCGAGGGGAGGTTGCAGAACGTGCGCTGCGACGAGGTGACGGTGGCGGCGAGCCCCGGCCCGCCCTGCTGCTTGGCGGCGGCGGCGCGGCCCAGGCGCGTGTACAGGTTCCCGAACCCGAGGCGCAGCTGCCGGCTGGCCTGGCTCATGTAGGCCAGGCGGCGGCGCAGCTCCTCGCCGCGCGCGAGGCAGCCCACGAACTCGAGGTGCGACGACGTCCACGCCCACGTCTCCGTGATCTGCTCGCGGTGCAGGTACGCCGCGGCCCCGCCGGCCGCGATGGCTGCCGCCCCGCCGGCGAGCATGGCGATGCGGCCCCAGCTGCCCCAGGC
>JAKLNC010000420.1:1013-12235 GCA_022813145.1 Barbatosphaeria neglecta
CCCCCCCCCCCCCCCCCCCCCCCCCCCCCCCCCCCCCCCCCCCCCCCCCCCCCCCCCCCCCCCCCCCCCCGGCCGTCTTTTTTCGTTCCTAGGGAGTCGTCTTTTCGCACTTTAGGGACGTTGAATACGTCGACGTTGCCGACGCCGATGCGGACGGAGGTTCCTTTTGCTCCGTATCGCTGCAGCTGCTAGGGAGAAGGCCGAGGATGAGAGGCTACTCCCTGCGATGGCTGGGCAGCAAGTTCCAAGGTCCGGCAAGGTCTGAAAGTAGTGCTCACACGCGCGACTGCTGCATACCAAAGAGTCAGCAACAATGGTCATAGGGTAGGTCATCGCGCTGATAATGGATGATCCCAGAGATGATGGATTAAGGTGAAAGCACAATAGGAAGAGGAGCCAGCAATGAACACTATAGACTCACCAGATCTGGATGATGATTATCGAGAGAGGATGGTGGCGGGGCGCAGTCCCAGGAGAGAGCCCAAGAGAGGAGTGATCCCAGGAGAGAGGGATGCACTGTGACAGAGCGCGCAAGACACCCTACAGTGATGCCAGAGAGAAGGGAATTAATGAGGGGATGCAATGCAGAGCAGAGCAATGCAGAGCAGAGCAGAGCAGAGCAGAGCAATGCGGAGCAGAGCAATGCAGAGCAGAGCAGAGCAGATCAGAGCAGAGCAGATCAGAGGAGAGCAGATCAGAGCAGAGTAGAGAGGAGGGCGGGTGTGGAAAAAGAAAGGAGAGGATGAGGAGGGTAATGTGGCCCTGGTGAGAAAGAGGAGGGAAGGAAGAGAGGTGAGAGTGGGAGCGCAGTGGGAGGAAAGAAGACCTCCACTACTGGATAGGTGGACTGGCTATGAAAATTATCCCATCTCACCTAGGGCGCACCAGCACGCGCCGTTGCTCGGGCAATGGTTGGAGGCGCGTCGAGGAATCTTCCATCCCAGCTCAGCAGAAAGTGAGGCAAATGTCAGTTGGACTAGAGTCAGGAGATGGGGTTCAACAGAGGCCTATCTGCGTCTATCTGCACTGCACTAACACTCACTATCGAGGTCCGTGCCTCTTACCACTAATACAGGCCTACACCAGGTAGGTACTCCTGCAACAGGTAGGTACACCTGCAACAGGTAGGTACACCTACTGCGGGTAGGTACACCTACTACATATACAGATAGGGCCTCTACTTCTTACCACCAAAAAGGTGCACCTACAGCAGCCCTACAGCAGGCCGGTATCCGCAGAGGGAGCTCAAGCTGGGACGAAGACGGGAAACGGAAGCTAACTACCTCCCAAGGAGGGCCCTACGGGGCTACGGAGGGCTTGCTGCCCTATGAGGGCTACGGGGGTACTGGTTCCAGGACACATTTCTGTTCCCGGGCGTCGATTTAGGATAGTTAGGATGGCCTCACCGTTCTAGTCTGCTGGAGGTACGTGGCCCATGTGCCGTCCTCAGTCTCGCGGACGACGTCCCTTTTGTGAGGAAGATACAGTGTGCCAGTATGATGGCTACAAGGCCAGATGCACGACTGGACAGGCAGTGCGGGCTGGAAATATAAACCGTCTTGTTCGTTTTCTACCGCTGGCCCTCCGATGTGCACCCTGTCCTCCACCGTCTCCCTCCTTCCCCCCTTCCCGATTATGGTTTCCGCTAAGGTATGTACAAGTGAGGTAAGTTAATAAAGGTAGTATCCATGGCCAAACATGTACGGCCGCGCCGATGGAAAGGAAGACGAGAAGGAAAATCGCTTTAGCTCGCTTTAACTCGCTGCCGTGCCTCTGCCCGGCCTCTGCCGTGCCCCTGCCCGATGCCGTCGTCTCGTACAATCCTCCCGTCCAGTGCTCCGTACAATCCTCCGTACAAAGCTCTGGTACAGTCCCACGTCCGGCGTCGTCGGCCCGTCAAGCCTCCACCCCTAGCCTCTATCCCTTGGACAGACGATGGAAAGTTAAGGTAGATGAGACAGCCGGCGCGTCGGACAGACTGTATGCTCGATCCGAGTCCTCCCAGACGAGATGAGGCGGCGTGGCGATGACAACACGCACGCGGAGGCAAGAGTAAACAATACAACCAGGTACTCGTAGGCATGTAGGAATTCTATATAGTAGCAGTCGATCTCACGACTGATCCCCCATGACTGATCAACAGAACGGACCAACAGACCGGCGTCGTATGCACAGATGCAAAGCCGCGATGTAGAAAAAAATGGATTCGAAATAACAGTACCGGATGCGTGTCGTCCCCCAAAAAGAAAAAAAAAAGGGAAGGAATGAAAACAAGGATGAAAAAAAATAAAAGGGAGCGTCACCAGAAACGAGCTCCCCGGAACACGAAACACCTCCCCCCTCCTCCTACCCGCTAACGCCATGCATGAAGACCCTTCTTTCTCCCCACGAGTTGATACCGACATAGGAAAAGGAAGGGGAGAAAAAGGGAAAAAAAAAAAAAAAGGGGGCGGGGGAGGGGGAGAGGGAGATGAGAGATGACGTAATACGAAGGACGGACGGCCAGAGAGACCTTTCTCTAGCCACCTCCCAGCCATTTTCATATATAGCTCATGCGGATCGTGAATGCATGCAAGATCAGGGGATATCAATACGAGAGGGCGAAGTCTCTTGCCTCGCGCCTCGTGCCTGGTGATGGACAGCGACGGGGTAGGAAGAAGAGTGATTAAGGAGGATGATACGAGGGAGGACGATGGAGAGGCGGAGATCCTGGTCGGTCCTGGATCCAGGCTATCCTCCTAGTGCTTGCTCTTAGCGGAGATCATGGACAAGCCGCGCAAGCGGCCGCCGAAGCGGCCGCTGCCGGTGGGCCGGTCGCTGTGAAGCTCGCGGTGGACGGAGTGGGTAGACTCCATGCGGGACAGCCGCGCGGCGGTGGTGAAGTCGTTGCTGGCCTCGTAGCTGGCGCGCACGCGGTCCATGGACGCGCGCATGCGGTCGTACGACGGGCGCACGCGGTCGATAGACATGCGCTGGCCCGCGTCGACGGACATGCGGTGGTTGGTGTAGTTGGTGCCGTCGCTGCCGTTCTGCCCCCGCGTGTTGTGCGTGGCTACCGAGGGCGGGTAGATGGGCCGGCGGTCCTCGTCGACGCTGGCGTACTGCGCGTGCTTCTTGCCCTTGCGCGACGTGTCCGACGACCCGGACGAGGCCCCCTCGACCATCTTGGCCAGCGGCTCCATCACGGGCTCGACGTGCTTGAACTTGCCCAGCTGCACCTGCTCGCGGATGATGTCGACGTCGTAGGGCCAGTACACCTTCTGCACCGCCTTGATGGCGTAGCGCGGGAAGATGCACACCACCGGGGTCAGGAACATGACGGCCCAGAAGCTCGCCTCGCCGTACACCTCCGCCGCGGCGCCGTAGAAGACGGCCGAGTAGGTCGAGGAGGTGTACACGCCCGTCCAGAAGAAGATGAAGAGGTCGCTGAGGACGATGACCAGCAGCATCAGCCAGTCCCACCGGTACGTGTTGATCAGGATGTACAGGTTGATGCAGATCACCGCCGGGTGCGCCACGTAGCAGCCCAGCCTCGTCCGGTCGGCGACGTCGAGCCCGTTGGCGGTGGCGAAGCCGGCGGGCAGCAGCGTCAGGTAGGGGATGAAGAAGCACATGACCGACTGGTAGATGCCGTCCGCCATGTAGAGCCTGCGAGATGTCAGCGTGAGAATAGGGGGCGATGGAAGAGGAGGGAGGACGAGGGAAGGGGAGGACGGGAGAGGACGCACCAAAACTTCTTCTGGGTCCACTCGAGGCGCTCGATGCCGCGGCGGTACAGCTCGGGCACAGCGAGGGAGACGGCGTCGGACACGTCCTGGTCCAGCACGCCCATGAGGATGACGGGCACGGAGGTGAAGAAGAGGTTGAACATGAGGATGTAGGTGTAGTCGAACAGGTAGGTCATGTCGAAGTTGCAGAAGATCTGGAACCAGAAGATGGAGAAGACCCAGATGATGTTCTTGTAGAAGAAGTTGCTCATCGTCTCGGCGATCCGCCGGTACGACCAGCGCCCGTGCACCAGCACCAGCCGCTGCAGGAAGCGGAACTGGCCGATGGCGTAGTCCGACGACATGGCCGCCTGCCGGCCCTCCACGCCGGCGATGCCCACGCCGACGTCCGCCTCCTGGATCATGGCGACGTCGTTGGCGCCGTCGCCGATGGACAGCGTCATCACGTCCAGCCCGTTCTTCACAAGCGAGCACACCGCGGCTTTCTGCGCGGGGCTGACGCGGCAGCAGAGCACGGACTTGCACTGCTTGCAAAGCAACAGGAACTTCTGCTTCAGGGCCTCGTCCAGCACCCACCGCAGCGTGAACCCGTCGATGACCAGCGCGTGGGTCGGGCCGGGCGCCTCGTGGTTGAGCCGCGCGGCCGCGAGGTCCTCGTCGCTGCCCGTGAGCCCGAAGGCCCGCAGGTGCTTGTCCAGCTGCGCCTCCAGCTGGCGCGTGAACTCGGCGCCGCCGTCGGGATCGCCGGACTCGTCCTCGTCGACCTGCAGCCGGATCAGCTCCATGTCGTTGTGCAGCAGGTTGCAGGAGAAGCCGATGTTGATGGCCGTCTCCACCTTGTCGCCCGTCAGCACCCACAGCTTGATGCCGGCCTGGCCGAGCAGCGCGATGGTGTCGGGCACGCCGTCCTGCAGCCGGTCCTCGATGGCGGTGCCGCCGAGCAGCATCAGGTCGCGCTCGATCAGGTCGGCCGCCTGCTCCAGCTTCTCCTCGCGCTCGTCCAGGGCGGTGGCCGCGGCGTCGTGGATCTTGCGCCACTCGTAGTACTCCTCCTCGCCCAGCACGCGCTGCGCGATGCACAGCGTGCGCAGGCCCTCGCGCGCGAACATCTCGAGGTGCTCGGCGGTCTCGCGCCGCAGCTCGGCCTGCTCGCCGCGCTTGAGGCGCGAGTAGATGATGCTGTCGGCGCCCTTGCAGAAGAGCACGATGGTGCCGTCCGGCATGCGCACGATGGCGCTCATCCGCTTCCGGGTCGAGTTGAACTCGATGGTGGTGAGCACGGGGTAGTGGCGCTCCTCGCCCATGACGCTCAGCTGGATGCCGTCGCCCGTATTGCCCAGCACCGTGAAGCCCATGTCGCGCGCGGTCGCCACCAGCGCGGCCTCGTCCGGCGACTGCGCCTTGAACACGATCTTGGGCGGGTCGCCGGGCTGCCGCTCGGTGATGACGGTGTGGCACAGCGCCAGGGCCAGCATGAACTGCTCGTTGGCCCGGCGCTGCTCCTCGCCGTGGCGGCCGGCCAGGTCGTCGACGAAGTCGGGCGCGATGAAGGTCACGTCCTCCTCGTGCAGGTAGGGGTTGTCGCTGAGCTCGCGCAGGCCCTTGACGGCGCGCTCCTTGGCCTCGGCGATCTCGGCGCGGATGCGCACGGCCTCGCGCTCGACGTCGACGCCCATGCGCTTCTGGATGCCGGCCTGGGCCTCGGTGAAGGCCTCGCCGTAGGGCTGCCCGTTGATGGTGGCCTTCTTGAACTCCATCACGTTCTGCGTCAGCGTGCCCGTCTTGTCGGAGAAGATGTACTCGATCTGGCCCACGTCGTCCGAGATGTTCCACGTCTTGGGGATGCACGGCTGGTCGATCGGCTCGTAGTACATCTCGACGTCGCTGTAGATGAAGACGGCCTGCAGCGTGCGCACGATCTCCAGCGAGATGTACAGCGAGATCGGCACCAGGTTCTGGAACAGGATCACCGCCGCCCAGAAGGTGATGAAGCCGCTCATAGCCGGGCTGCTGCCGATGGGGCCGAAGTCGAACCAGGCCAGCGACGAGTCGGTCCCGCCCCAGGCCACGCCGTTGATCACCGCCGCCACCAGGCAGATGACGAACAGCACGCCGAAGTTGCAGATGACGTTGAAGTTCAGCTCGCGGGCGATCCGCGCGCGCTTGCTGGGCGTGATGCCCGAGTTCATCATGATCTTGGTGTCGTGGCCGGTGAAGAGGACGACGCCGAGGGCCCACTCCGTGTTGCGCAGGTTGCAGCCGCGCAGCAGCATGTTGTCGATGGTGATGGGCTCCGACATCTCGAGCCGCGCCCCCGGCGCGCCGCCGGCGACCGCCTGCTGCCACTTGATCGCGCCGTTGTACTTGTACAGGTTCGGCTGCGGGGGCTCGCTCTCGATGAAGAACTGCGCGCGCTCGCAGTCCCGCGCGTGCTTCAGGTTGCGGCCGCAGCGGAGCGCCTGCCGGAACTTCAGGTTCGTCTCGCCGTCCAGGTTCTTCGTCTCGATGTAGCACGCCCCGTCGGCGTCGGACGTGGCCAGGATGACGATGTCCGCCGGCAGCTCGTCGTTGTTGTAGATGCGCACGAAGTCGCCCACCTGCAGGTCCTTCCACGCGCTCCGGTGGAAGCGCGCCTCGCCGCCGGCCGCGACCTCGTGGTTGATCATGTCCGGCTTGACGTTGCGCGCGTCCACCACCGCCGCGCCCTCGCTGGCCTGGTACGAGAAGGCCGTGGTGGGCCGGTCGTCGGCCGCCGGCGCCCCCGCGGCCATGGACGCCATCTCGGGCCGCGGCCGCGGCGACGGCGGCACCGGCGTCATCTGGATGTCCTCGCGGGCCGAGACGAAGGAGGCGCGGTCGGCGTAGGGCGAGGCCATGGACTCGCGGCGCGCCCTCCGCGTCTCGACGGAGATGCGCGGGTCGTCCGCGTGGTCGAAGGACGCGCCGGCCTTGGCGGGCCCCTTCTTCCACATCCTCTCCATCAGGTGCCACGTGAGACTGATGAACCGCGTGGTCGCCTTCTTGAACCGCCGCCAGGCCGACACGTTGTCCTCGCGCACGTTGACGTTGTGCCAGTCGCACAGCCGATAGACGGGGGAGTTGTTGAGGACCTTGTCGGACGCGGTCCGGCGCCAGTCCTCGATGGCGTCCTTGATGGCCGTGATGGTGATGATGACGATCAGGGGCACGGAGTTCAGGCCCGGATTCGTGCCGCCGAAGATGGCGAAGATCTAATAAGCACGCCGCCCCCCGGCCATTTTAGTACCAACGATACCGGATACGCACGGCAGGGAGTGCCGACGACGCCGGACGGGCCCCCGACGGCTGCCCGGGCGGCGCGGCAGCACGGCGAGGAAGAGGGAAGGGGATGGCTTACGTCGAGGATAACGAGGAACAGGAAGAAGATGTTGGCAACGTTATGGAACTGGAAGTACAGGTTTTTGGGGATGAACGACAACGGCGTGTACTTGGCCGTGCGGATCTTGTTCCGCACGAACGTCTGGGCGGGCGCTCCGGTCTCGTCCTTGAGGTGGCCCGGCAAGGGGAGGTTGAAATACAGCGACCTGGGTCCGGCGCCGTGGGCCGGGTCGCCGCCCTCGTCCGCGTTCTCCGTCTCCTCCTGGTCCTGGCGGAGCGACTCGGACCCCCCCGAGGCCCCCGAGGCGCCCGACGCTCCCGAGGCCCTCTTCTTCTCGCCGGCCGACAGCGTTCTACGGTGCACCCGGCCCAGCAGGGAGTGTCGTTTCCGGCCACCACTCTTGATGGTCAGCTTCCGCGTCGCCCATCTCGACCGCTTCGTCTGGATGTCGGGGCTGCCGCCCTCCTGGTCCTCTCCGTCGTTGGGGGGCGTCATCGTCGCCGGCTCAGCGGGCGGGACCGAGGCCGAGGGGAGAGAAGGGGGAAAGATGCGGGCAGGAGCCCGGTCGGCCCACGTTGTTCGCCAGACCGGCCTTGCCTTGGCTGGCCTCCGTCGCTACCTCCGCCCGCCGGATGCGCTATGGTCCAGTGCGAGAGCCAGATTGGGAGGCTGGTCGTTCAATTGGGGGGAGGGGAAAGCGCGGGAGGGAGAGAGGGAGAAAGGGAGAGAGACGGTCGGCGTCGTCGCGGTCGTCTTTCCGTCCGTCCTTTTCTGTCGTAAGCGTCGCCGGCGAGAGAGATCTTCCGTCGCCTGGAGGGACCGAAACGATAGCGTGCAGCTCGCGAGGCGGCGATACCTAGTCGGGGCGCTCCGGATACTCGCTCTCCGTGGCGCTGTCTCGCGATGCCCAAAATGAAAAAGAGACAGGCCAAGAAAAAAAAAAAAACTCTTGTTTATCTCCTCCTTTGTCGGTGGTGATGCTAGCGACGATACGAGAATAAGGGTGGTGGGGGGGCGGGAAGGCGGGAAGGTTTGATGGATGCTGTCTTTGGCCGGCGGCGTTAGCGTGCAAATGTCGGATGGGCCGGGCTTGGGAAGGGCGCTGGGAGGGTCCCGGGAACGGTGGAGGGGGGGGGCGGGCTAATAGTGGCTACTATTTAGTGGCTAGTGCTGCAAAGGGACGAACGCAGCCGGCGGGACAGCAGCCAGCCCGAGCAGCGAGAAAGGAGCGAGGGCGGGTTTTAGCAGGCTTGCGTCTGAGCTGCAGCTGCCAAGTGCCCAGTGCAGCGCTCAGTGCAGCGCCCAGTGCAGCGCTCAGTGCAGCGCCCAGTGCAGCGCTCAGTGCAGCGCCCAGTGCAGCGCTCAGTGCAGCGCCCAGTGCAGCGCCCAGTGCAGCGCCCAGCCAGTGCCCAGCGCAGCGCCCAGCCAGTACCCAGTCATTGCCCAGTCAGCGCCCCGTCCGGCGCCCATTCCAGCCCCATTCCAGCGCTCAGCGCCCAGAGCCCGCCCTGTCCGGACGGCTGGGGGGCGATGGCCGAGAGCCGCTTAGGGCCCGTACAGGCTGACAGCCACCGCACCCAGACGGGGAGAATTATCGCGAGTAACCAGGCACGGCCAGGCACGGCCAGGTACGGCCACACGCACAGGGCACGGTGGTGCAGCAGTCGCTACGTCTTGCGCCTGTACGGATCACACAGCGGAGGCCGAGCGAGGCGGCCGACGGGCGGGCGGCGGGTGACAAAGTAGGACCAGAGAAGGCGAGGGAAGAGGCGGAGACCAGACGACGAAGCTGCCCCTAGGCCCAAAGGGGGAAGACGGCAGCCCAGCAACGGGGGGGCCCCTGCAACGCCCTGGGACACCTGTGGCTCGCCCGGCAGGCATTGGTAAGCCGCGGCCAAAACACGGCACGCTCTCAGGATTACTCAGGATGGGAAACACGGGCACGACGGACGGATTACGAGCGAAAATTGTGCATTTCCTGGAATGCTCGTACAGTCTGTACCTGCCAGCGTACAGACAGTACAGCACGGCAAGCAGCACGGTACGGGCAGGCAGTGCAGTACGGCAAAGCAGCGCGGTACGGGCAGACAGTGCAGTGGTGCAGTACGCAGACGGTACAATACGGGGAGACAGTGCAGCATGGGCAAGTAGCACGGTACGAACAAACAGTGCAGTACGGGCATACAGAACGACCGACCGTACGGCAGACAGCACGACAGACCGTACGGCAGACAGTACGGAAGACAGTACGGCAGACAGTACGGCAGACAGTACGGCAGACAGTACGGGCAGTACATGCGCAACACTAAGCACGAGTCCTCAGGGTCGCAGCGCATCTGCAGCCGTCCGCCTCCCTCTCCTATCCTCTCGCGTCCATCTTGTGCTCGCGCCGGCTGCCCAAGCTTCCGTTCCACCACTCCACAGCCCCCCCTCCTGGTGCGCACCCCCGACTCGGCTGACCGGGTGGGCTCGGCGCTAGCCATTCGCCTCCTGCGATTGGCGCCTGTCCGCGACGATCGCTGAGAAGCCCTCTGCTGGTGGAAGGACGGAGACTTTTCCGTCGCGAGGAGAGAAGATCGGATCTGGCGATGGGCGCGGGGAGCGACGCCTGTGCGGCCGCCAGCCACAGCCAGCTCCGGCCTCCCGGCTGTGTACGCATGTACGTACTCGCGTCTATGCCACCCCGGAGGCTGTACTTGCAGACTGTGCGATGACGGATTCCTTCGTGCTCGTTCCACGAGACACTCTCGGCATGTTGCACCCCAATCTCAGCAGGCCGGCTCGCATTGATCGGTCCCTCTGTTGACCTGGCCGACCAGGCGTCCCGACAGGGTTATTCCCGGCTTCGGGTCTTGTTCGGAGCGGCGCCGGCGAATAGCTGCTCCCCGAACCTCCTCGCAAAAATCTTCCTCGTCGACATTTCGCGCCCGCGTGCCCGCCTCGGACTTTACCAGCCTGTCTCCGGGCTGGACCGCACCGACGAGCTCACGCTTTCCGAAGGGCTCGCGCACGGACGCTCGACCTGAGGGCTGGAAAAAAGGGGGAGCAATAACGTACCGAGCACTGTGTACTGAGCACTGCGTACTGAGCACTGAGTACCGTGCGGTGCGCTCAGCCCTATCCATATGCGGCCTACCGTTGGGGTCGAGATGATGTGCGTGCCTGCTCCCTTCCGGGCTACGTGTCATTTCTGACGGTCTCGTACTCCGTACGCGGATACGGATCAGGGTGATAGGTTCTCCGTACGGACCCCGACCCACGACCTACGACCCACGACCCACGAACCCAGTCCAGCCCAGCCAGCCAACCCAGCCCAGCTCGCGCCCGCGTGCTCCTGGGGCTTGCTCTTGTGGGCGTCGGATACAGGGAGCAAGGAGCGGGCGGGATCTGGCTGACCCGACCACCCCGTTGCTGTTCCTGCTTTCTGGTCAGGGGCTCTCCCCCGGCGGCGACGCAGCTCGGTCGCGGGACCGTGCGGAGGAGCGTCGCCCTGCGTCAGTTCGTCTTAGTACCGAGTACCGAGCATCCGCGCTCCTCTCCCGTCAAGTGCCACCGTCGAAATCCTTTGCTAGATCGCCGGCTACGCCCCGCGTGGGAGCCTCGCTGATGCGCGAAGGATTTGCCTACGAGACGGCGTCTCGCCAGATGATCAATAAGCGATACCTGCACGATGAGGCAGTGGATGTCAGGCTGCGCCCTCATATTTTCTATTTCTATTTTATGACGACGCCTCTTTATTATATCGCTCCCACCGTATACTGAGGACGAGCTTCGCGCGCACTTACATTCCAGGTTGTCTCAATATGGCATAGATCCGGGTCTCTTAAGATTTACGCTCGTGATAGATAGCATTCCCTCCCGATTCGGGAAACGATTCGTCCCCTCTCTTAGGAGCATCATATTCGAGCCGTGTTCGCCCGTCGCGGGGGTTCGTAATAGCCTTCCTCGAGTAGGAGGGACCCGGTTCAGCCGAGATCCAGGTTCATGCGACGCCTCGGCGCTGCCCAGGCGCCCAGGCTCGCCAGGCTCAATCATCAAGCGGCTTGACTCGTTTCCAAACCTGCCCCGGGGGGGGGGGGGGGGCCCGGGCGCGGCGGCGCCGGCGGGGCGGCGGGGGGCGGGCGCGCGCCCGGGCG
>JAKLNC010000420.1:12245-22675 GCA_022813145.1 Barbatosphaeria neglecta
TTCCAACCCTGCCCCTCCCCCCTCCCCCCTTCCCCCCCCCCTGCGGCCCCCTCTTTGTTCCAGCCTGCCGGTCGCGCAGGCCACTGAAGATCTCCCAGGCCCGTCTCCATTCGAGACCGAGGAACCCAGGCCGAAGAATTCAGGCCAAGGAATTCAGGCCGAGGAATCCGGTCCGAGCAAGGAGGTGGCCAGCGGGAAAATCATATCATAGCGGATGCCTATGATAGAACTTCCGGTATTACTTGCTTTCTGCCCTGTGCTCTCTCGGGCGCTGCTACACGAGAAGCGTCCGCTGGCACGGGAGTTTACTAAGCACCGAAGCTGGATGGCGGAGTACTCCGTAAGGTCGACTCAGATTCCATACGGAGCACAGACTGTACCGAGGGCAAAAACCCAAGCGAGGCCAGTCGCGAGGGGCGCTACTGTGCGTCCTGCTGCAGGGACAGAACGAGAATAGCCGCAGCGCCGGGCCCGAGCTCAGAGGCGTGCGAGGGCGTGTTTCATCTCGTTTCTCGCTCCTCGTCTGTCGCCCCCGTCCTGCCGCCGTTTCTCCTTTCGTTTCTGTTTTATCCCGCCGCCACACCGGCTGAACCTTTGCGGTCCTACCCGGAAGAGCTTGGTGGCTGGCTTGGCGCTGCGGGCCAAGAAGGAGGCGCTCAGATTACAGCCGATTACTTAAGACGACGAGAAGGACGGCACGAAAAAAAAAATAAAGTGGCACGAAAAAGGGGCTACCTGCGCCCCAGCCCTCGAACGCCTCCTTGCAGATCTCGGCGCGCCATCGTTCGCGAGGCGCCGAGCCTCGCGTCCTCCCTCGAACTGCTCGGAGTATTTTACGCTGCTGTTTTCCGCACCTGACTGCAAGCGTCTGCCCCCGTCCGCGGGTGTCTCCTCGGCCGATCTCGTGGTCGAATTCGTCCCGAAATGAGCAACGAAAAGGGGAGCAGAAGATCTCGGCGAGGAAACCGTGCCTGTGCCGATTCTTGTGATGCCCTGAAGCGAGATCTCAGGCGAGACCTCAAGCGAGACCTCAAGCGAGACCTCAAGCGAGACCTGGAGCGAGACCTGAAGCAGGCGCTATGACGAATGCGCTTGACGCTATAGCGAGCTCGTGTGATGCTGTGCCAGTGCATTACAGCCTGTAGCCTCGCTGTAGGCGACTGTAACGCGACCCGCAGTCGCTAGGTTAGCGGGTCCTGCGCTCCGCAGCTGCCACCTTCTACGGCCGCTGAGGATCGGCACGAGATGTGCCCCGTTTAGGTAGGGAGCTCCGTAAAGCTTCTATTTTTTCTTTTCTTTTCGAGAACCCTTTCGCGACTTGCTGCCCGTGGTCCCCCAACAGCTGTCTGCGCTCGTGTTGTTGTTCTTGTCTGCCCAGCTATCCGGTCAGCTCCGGATCAGCACCAATTGCTATCGACTTCTCGAGATAGGTACGGAGTGCGATCCATGCTCTTGCCTACGACGCCATGGCGTTAGAGGCTGTGGCGGACTGGCTTCACGAGGCCGAGTCTTGTCTCCGCGCGCTCCCGTACGTCTCCCTCCTGTCTCCCCCTCTGGTTCTCTCTGTCTCTGTCTGCCTCTTGCGTTTCTCACTCTTTCTTTAATACTCCTTCTCTGCTTCTCCCTGTCTTCTTTCCCCCTCTCCCTGTCTTCTTTCCCCCTCTCCCTGTCTTCTTTCCCCCTCTCCCTGTCTTCTTTCTCCCTCTCCCTTTCACTCTGCCCCTCTCCCCCTGTCTTCTTTCTCCCTCTCCCTTTCACTCTCCCCCTCTCCCCCTCTCCCCCTCTCCCCCTCTCCCCTTCACCCTCCCTCCTCTTCACCCCCTGTTTCGACCTGGGCTGACCCCTTTTCTTCTTTCTCCGCAGACCGCTCGATGCCGACACCGCCCGATATGCCTGGACGCTGCTCCTGGCGGCGGCGGGCCTCGCAACGCTCTACGCTGCCCTGAGCCCGTCGTGGCGCGACAGGCCCATCCCCTACGCCGTGCCGAGCCCCAAGATGCCGGAGACGGAGGAGTACGTGGAGGAGGCGAGCGTGAAGGTGCACGGCACGACGGCGATCCAGTGCTACGCGCCGGCGACGGGCCGGTTCCTGGGCTTCGTCAACCCGGCCACCCCCGCGGCCATCGACCGGGCGGTGGAGAGCGCGGCAGCAGCGCAGAAAGCGTGGGCGGCCACGACGTTCCGCGAGCGGCGGGCGGTGCTACGGACGCTGCTGCAGCACGTGCTGGACCACCAGCGCGAGATCTGCCGCGTGGCCTGCCTGGACTCGGGTAAGGTGCTGGTGGACGCGCAGCTGGGCGAGATCCTGGTGGTGGCGGAGAAGCTGCAGTGGACGCTGCGCCACGGCGAGCGCGCGCTGGCGCCGTCGCGGCGGCCCACCAACCTGCTGCTGCTGCACAAGCGCAACACGGTGGTGTACGAGCCGCTGGGCGTGGTGGCCGCGCTGGTCAGCTGGAACTACCCGTTCCACAACCTGCTGGCGCCCATGATCTCCGCCATCTTCGCCGGCAACGGCGTCGTAGTCAAGACCTCCGAGCAGACCGCCTGGAGCGCCCCCTACTTCACCGCCATCATGCGCGGCGCCCTGGCCGCCCACGGCCACGACCCGGCCCTGGTGCAGACCGTCGTGTGCTGGCCCCAGGCTGCTGGCCACCTCACCAGCCACCCGGGCATCGCCCACGTCACCTTCATCGGCAGCCGCCCCGTCGCCCACAAGGTCGCCGCCGACGCCGCCCGCGCGCTGACTCCCCTGTGCGCCGAGCTGGGCGGCAAGGACCCCTTCATCCTGCTCGACTCCGCCGCTGACCGCCTGCCCGCCATCGCCGAGGTCCTGCTGCGCGCCACCTTCCAGGCCAGCGGCCAGAACTGCATCGGCGCCGAGCGCGTCATCGCCGCCCCCGCCGTCTACGACCGCCTGCTGTCCCTCCTGGTCGACCGCGTGCGCGCCCTGCGCCTGGGGCCCGGCCCCGACGGTGCCGACGTCGGCGCCATGATCTCCGACGCCAGTTTCGCGCGCCTCGAGGGCCTCGTGGCCGACGCCGTCCGGCGCGGCGCCCGCCTGCTCGCCGGCGGCCACCGCTTCGCCCACCCGGACTACCCCCGCGGCCACTACTTCGTGCCCACGCTCCTGGCCGACGTCACGCCCGACATGGCCGTCGCGCGCGAGGAGTGCTTCGGCCCGCTGCTAGTGCTGATGCGCGCCGGCGGCTCCACCGCCGAGGACGTGCTGCGCGTGGCCAACGCCCCCGACTTCGGCCTGGGCGCCGCCGTGTTCGGGCGCGAGTCCGACCCGGTGCTGGGCCGGGTCGTGCGCGGGCTTAAGGCCGGCATGGTGGCCGTCAACGACTTCGCCGTCTTCTACGCCGTGCAGCTGCCCTTCGGCGGCGTCGCTGGCTCGGGCTACGGCCGCTTCGCCGGCGAGGAGGGCCTGCGCGCCGTGTCCAACGCCAAGAGCCTCTGCGAGGACCGCTTCGGCTGGCTGGGCGTGCGCACCGGCCTGCCGCCGCCCGTGCGCTACCCCGTTGCCCACCAGGAGCGCAGCTGGGCCTTCACCCGCGGCGTCGTCGCCCTCGGCTACGGCCTCACCCTGCGCGACAAGCTGGCCGGTCTCGTCGCCATCGTGCGGAACGGCTGAAGTCTGGAGGACGAATACGTGTACTACTACCGTTCTACGGTACCATCCTGTTCATTAGGTAGTACCTGCTCGTCTTACGTATCTTGTAATCAATGTATATATCTAGGTACATACCTAACTCGTATTTATCTTCGCGTGCACATGTCTACCGTCTATATGGTCTAGGCTGTTCACGACTGCACGACCACGAGGACGATACTTGATATATACGTACTTGACTTTGATCAGAGAGGCATCCGGGCCCCTGAGGATCTACCTCCTTACGAGCCCCTGCGTGCAATATGAGTAGCGTGTATCATCATCGGTACTCGCTAGACTCACCCATAGGCACCTCTACAGCACTTCTACGGGCACCTCTACAGGAACCTCTACAGGAACCTCTACAGGTACCTCTACAGAAACTGCAACAGGCCCTCTACAGCACTTCTACAGGCCCTCAGGCCCCTTCTACGGGGCACTTACTCTTGCACTTCCATCGTCACATCGCTGGCAGCCTTTCTTTCTCCGACCATAGTTATTTTGTGTGTTATCTAGAGTGCCGAAAACTCGAGTGATGAAGACATCGTCCCCACGGTATCACGAGCCACCGATCTGTCTACCATCACCGTCCCAGCCGACAGTGTTGCTGGGCCGTGGCCTAGCTCCGAGTGGCGTCAAACCGATCTGATAAAAGTAGATAAACCCGCCGCCATCGATCCACCAGTCTCTCCAGCACTCTCTCTCTCCGGCAACTCTTCTCATTCCGAACCCCCATCCTCTTTATTTGGTAAAAAAAAAAAAAAGCCCGTGGAACGGACAGGTTGACGAGTTGATCAAAGGATACGTGATCAACGTGATGGATAACTGGTGACTGTATGCCTCGTGCCCCCAAGTGAAACAGACGTCAAAGTCGCTAGGCGACCCATCTGCCGTTTACCACTGGATAGAGGTCGTCGCACCGGGGCGATTCGCGGAGCCATCCCACGGGTTGCCAGAGGTGCTCGCGGTGGTGGCACCCCACTCTCCATCGCTGGTAGCGACCACGGTCGGGAAATTGTCAGGCACCGGTCCGAAGCCGGCAGACCACTCGGGGGTAGGTGCGCCCCAGGCGTCGTCGCCACCATTACCACCGTCGTCGGCGGTGGTCTCGTCGTTGTTGAAGGTGGCAGGGCCGGGCTCCTCGAAATCGTCCTCGGCCTCGAACTTGAGCTTCTCGCGGGCCTCGGGCTTGAAGAAGCCAGCGGGGACCTCGCCGTCAGGCAAGCCTCCCTCCGGGATGACCTCCTCCGGGACCTGGTCCTTCAGGAACTCGGGGATCTTCTGATTCGTCTCGATGAGCGTGCGAGTCAGCACGCTCGCGATGGGCTCGTCGCGGTCGTTGTAGAAGGACGTAGCCATGCCCTGGGCGCCGATGCGGCCCGTGCGACCTGTCATAGACCGACCTCGTTAGCTTGGACACGCAGCAGGGGAGGGGGAGAAGAGGGGATTCTAAAAGGCACAACGAGACACGTACCGATGCGATGAGTGTACTCCTCGATGCCGCCGTGGTCGACACTAGGCAGATCGTAGTTGATGACGTGCGGCAAGTAGATGACGTCGATGCCGCGGGCGGCAAGACCGGTGGTGATCATGATGGGCATGATGCCCTGACGGAAGGCGGCCATCGCATCCTCGCGCTGGCGCTGAGAGTGATCGCTGTGCATGCTGCAGACGGGATAGCCTAGCTGGAAGAGATAGTACTCGAGCTCGTCGACAGTACGCTTCGAATTGCAGAAGATCATGGTGCGCGCGGGCGGATACGCGTTCAGCAGGTCAACCAAGGCATGGCGCTTCAGCTCCTGGTTAACCCAGATGATGGTCTGCCGGATGTTCTTGTGCGTGCTGCCCGCGCGGCCGACGCGGATGTGCACGTGGTTGGGCGACAGATAGGTCGCAGCGAGCTCGCGGACCGCCTTGGGGAAGGTGGCCGAGAAGAACAGGTAGCTCACGCCACCCTCCTCCTGCTCTGCAAGGCGCGACGGGGTCAGCTGGGAAGGAGAAGATACGAGGAGGAGACGGGGAGAGGAGAACTTACCGCCACCCGTGAGGATACGGTGGAAATCCTCCTGCCAGTCGAGATCGAGCATCTCGTCCGCCTCGTCCACCACCAGGTGGCGCATGCGACGCAACGTGAGCACGTCGGGGCGATCCATCATGTCGATAAGACGGCCGGGCGTGGCGACTAGGAGATCACAACCCCGCTCGAGCTGCTTGATCTGGCCCCGGAGGGGACCGCCGCCGTAGATGACGCAAGGACGAAGCATGGTCCGGTAGCAAAACTTTCGCATCTCGTTGAAGATCTGGACCGCCAGCTCGCGGCTGGGGGCGACGACTACCAGGAGCGGCTCGGCGCGCACCTGCGGGTCGATGCCCGGGCGATACTTCGAGGGATCGGGGCGAGGCGCCGCGATCTTCTTGGCCTTGCCCATGAGCTTGTCGATGATGGGGACAAGGTACGCAACCGTCTTGCCGGAGCCTGAGGGAGGGTGAGGGGCGGTCAGAGGCAGGAAGGAGGGAAGAGAGAAGGAGAGAGGAGAGGAAGAGGGGCAAACTCACCGGTCTGGGCGACGGCGATCACATCATTGCCCTCGCGGATGGCCGAGAGGCAGTATTGCTGAACCGTAGTCGGGACCTGGAGTCCAGCAAGCTTCACATTGTCACGCATAACCGGGTGCAGTCCGGCATCGTCCCAGCTCTTGACCGGCATCATTCGCTCGGGGCCGATCTGCTCGACCGTCATGCCCGAGATGCTGGAGGGCAGTGGACGTTCGTCAGCAGGCATGTCTTTCGTCATGTCTGGCGAAGAGGGAGAGGGGCCGGTGGAGGTACTCACGCCGAGAAATCCGCGTTGGGGGGCGGTCCACGCTTGTCCGCAGGACCAA
This sequence comes from Barbatosphaeria neglecta, assembly GCA_022813145.1. Classification (NCBI taxonomy): domain Eukaryota; kingdom Fungi; phylum Ascomycota; class Sordariomycetes; order Barbatosphaeriales; family Barbatosphaeriaceae; genus Barbatosphaeria; species Barbatosphaeria neglecta. The sequence continues at coordinate 18,780 of JAKLNC010000420.1, forward strand.
ACAGCTGCACCTCCAGCTGCGGATGAGGGGGGCCCACGTCGCCAAACTCGCCATCGAACTCGTAGACACAAGCATCCGAAGCCCACTCCTCCAAGGTAGGAGCGGTCTTGCCCGCCGTGGGACACTCTGACCACTCTTTGCTGATCGTACGATCCTGATCGCCATCGCTGGCTCCCAGTTCAACCTTCGTAGCGTCAGCCTGGGCCTCGGCATAGTTGCCGTGATTGATGGAGTCCATTGTGACAACGAAAACGGTGCCTGCCGGTGACGAGAGTTAGTTCGTGTGCCGCATGGCCTCCTGGTCGATGTACGGCGGTACGTCGTAGGCCAGGGGGAAAAGGAGAAGACGGGGAAAGAGACGGGGAAAAGGCGGAGTGTAGGGGCAGTAGCGGACAGAAAACAGTGAGAAAACATACCAGAGGCGAAGTGAGAAGTCACTGAGAAGTTGAGAGATAGGTCGGGTAGAACGGTGAATGCCTGTTTGCTGTCAGCGCTGAGGCCCGCTGGTAGAGCCCGAGAACGGAGAAAAAATGGGAAAATGGACAAGACGTCCTGCGGAACGCGGCAGCCCGGTAGAGCTTGCTCGATCGGATGCTGGGTTGGGACAGAGGAGCGAGTGCGCGGATGGAGTAGGGGAGAGCGAAATTGAGACTAGGTAGTACACGCCAGACATAGACGGCAACCGACGCGCCCGGGGGGAGGGGCAGATGGCAAAGGCCTTCGGACAGAGGCAGAGACAGGAGAGGAGGCGTAGAATGCCACGTGCAGCTGCAGCGCGAAACGGTGGGGAGCAGGGAGCAGTGCAGAAAGGGAGGGGAGCGCGATTGAAGCCATGACGACGAGGGCTGCGGCGAGGGCCGTCCCGTCGACGCCAGCCAGGCAGGCATCGATGGCCTGCTGCCCGGGACGGCGCATGCGCGACGAACCCTGCGGCCCGCAAAAACGCGTCGAGACGCATCGCCGTTGCACGAGGGCGCGGATGCGAAGACAATACGGAAACGGTGTAGAGAGATGCAGGGGATTGGAGAGGATGCAGGGGATGGAGAGGATGCAGGGGATGGAGAGGATGCAGAGGATGGAGAGGGTGCAGGAATTACTTACCTTGATCTAAGAGATGACCACTCCCTGGTCTTCCCAGCTGGTGTTGCTAGGAAGTAGAGAGCAATTATCGTGATAAAGGCGTTGAGGAGAAGAGAACAGAAGAGGGTTTGATTCATGGCATGGAAGAGGAGCTGCAAATTTATAGGGCAGTAGTTCCGTGTGAAAAAAAAATTTCACACGATCTTCCTGCCACTAAGGGATACCAAAGGAAGGTTCCCCCTTCCCAATTGGGGCCTGGCCAGCTCTGGCCACTTCCGTGTCGGTCGAAGCCTGACAGACAGCGGCGGCAGAACAAAGGGCTCCATCCATAGTAAGAGCAGCCTGAGTCCATTTGACAGGACATACTCTGTACAGAAGACAAAGAGGAGCCAGAAGCTCGAGAAGCTTATGAGCAACCGAACAATGGCAGCCAGATAGGTAGCTGCAGGCTGATCCCACCAGCCACATCAATGATCTCCATGTTGAGAGGTCCCAGACCACCTGCCTCAGCAGATAAAGGGCCACCCAGCCTCTGCAATGCTCTCAGATGGTAGGATAACACCTGAAAGTAATCATGTCCTCTCCGTTTTGAACTAGAAGGCGAAGGGACTGGTGTAGACGGACCGCGTCAGACTGTTCCGTATTTCTCCTTATATCGAGGCTTCCTATGCAAAGAGAGTCAGCCGCACGCCTATAGATAATCTTCCGATGCACTTACTAGGTAGAAGTAGGTAGTCGGTGGCTGTAGCAAGAGCCGAAGCCTGCCTGGGACCGTAACAGGGACACGTACCCCGAAGCCCCTGAAGGGACCCCTGAAAGGGCCCCCCTAGCCCTAGAAGCCCCCGTAGGTACCCACTAAGGTACCCCCAGGGGCCTAGAGGTACGGAATACCATATAGAAAAAGGGGCAAGCCGGAACATCAGCAAGGACAAACGTCAATTGAGACTCGACAGTAGGCATACGCAGAGAACGCCCATAGTAAACTCCGTTCCCAACTGCTGCAACTCGCGCACATGCGACAGCCATGCAGCTCGTGGCCGGGGAAGAGCCGCGTGGTTCTCCGGTAGGCAGGGACCTCCAAAACAGCGGAGGCCCCTCGTAAGCCGATGTACCTCGATACCGTGACGCCCTAAAGACGCCCCCTCTCCCAGCAAGAAAAAGATCCGCAGCGCCAGCGTTCAGGCTAGCCGCCCGAGACCGCCGCCCAAGACCGCCGCCTGAGACCGCCGACGACGACCGCCGCCGAAGACCGCCGCCGTGACAACGCCGCCGCAGCACCGCAACCGCCCCCTCCCCCACCTCCTCAAAAAACCTAGCGTGCTCAATCGCCATCATAGTCCCGCATCCCCTCTTCCAGGGCCTCGCTGAGCGTGGCCGCGACCCTTCCCACGGCGCCGCCCTCCCTCTTCGCCTCGTCCGCGCCCCGAGAAATGGCCGCTTGCCACCGCAGTGAAAAGATGCGCTGCCTGTCCTCCCGGTCGACGTACATCTCGTCGTCCTCGTCGCGGGGCTCCCCGAAGAGGTCGACGTAGACGTACGGGTCTCGCCCGTCCGGAAGACTCCACAGATAACCCCAGAACGCGTCTGCGTCGTCGTTCTTGTACAGCGTGACCGGATCGGGGGCGAAGCCGACCTCGAGGAACTTCGCCAGCATGAGGATCTGTCGCGGGTAAGACTGGCCCCCCTTCGCGGCCCCGAACGAGGTCTTGGGCGCCGACGTCCAACCCTTGCGCCGCGCCGCGGACGTCGCAGTGCCTCTACCGCCGTTGGCGCTGCTAGCCAGAGCGGTCCAGCCCATCATGGCGCCGAAGCAGTTGAGCGTCTTCATCCACCCGCCGGAACACGACACGACGGTCTCGCCGGCCACGTCCAGCAACCACTCCAGAACATTCAGGGTGTCGTCCCGGACGTCGGACGATATGTGCGTCATGCCGGCCCGTACGTGCAGGAGGATCTTCTCCGCGGACATCCGGATCTCTACGGCCGGGAGGGCGCGGAGCAGCTTGAGCAGCTGGGACCGTACGGGCGTCGACCTGTCCTCGACCAGGGGTAGCAGCTTGGCCAGCAGCTCGAGCGTGCCCACCGGGTTGTTCGGCGGGCTGGCCGACACCTGGTTGGTCAGGAAAGCGAGGGCATCTCGCCGCTGGCTGTCGGACCGCGAGGTTGATGCCAGCGATAGGTTGTGCCGGAAGAGCTCTGCCGGATCTGGAGCGTTTTCCGACAGCGACTGCTGGGCGACGACAACGGCTGCGAGCAGAAGTCCGGTCAGCAAGGACACGAATCCGGAGATGCGGACAGGGAACCACCATGCTGGACGCTGAGGATAGCACCCGTATCACTTACCTCTGGATCTGAAACTGGTGTCCGTAAAGTTGGAAGGCTTGGCCTTGGCCTTGCCGACCTTCAGCTTGGGCTTCTGTAAACGGACCCAGGCCTTGTTGTTAGATCATCATGTCACGTGCTCACAGCCACTTTCCTTGGCAAGCCAGGCTTGCCAATTAAGCTAGCCGGTTGAGGAAAAAAAAAGCGCGCGACATTCATCATACCTGAAAGTCCTGCTTCTTTTCCTTCTTCTTCTTGTTGCTGGACCCCATATTATTGTCGTTGGCCGGGGTGCCTCGAGGCCTGTTTGTTTGACCGAGTTTTTCGGAGGGAGTGAAGTCAAAGGGGGAGCTCATCGCATTAGCGGTCTACTGGGGCAGAAAATCCCGAAAACCGTGCACGGCCCGAGCTGCTGTACACCCCTGTCTCTCATGTGCAACTACCGGGGGGGGGGGCGGGGGGGGCGGGCGGGGGGGGGGGGGCGGCGGCGGGGG
>JAKLNC010000421.1:0-22669 GCA_022813145.1 Barbatosphaeria neglecta
TTCGCGATTTCTACGGAAATTGGTGCCCCCGTCACCCCCCCCCCCCCCCCACCCAAAAAAAAAGCTGGTTCTCGCAGTGCCCCTGACTATTTGTGTTCCCCAGCTATGACCGAGATCATCTTTGACTGCTACGGAGCTCCCTCTCTTGCCTACGGCATCGACTCGCTATTCTCGTATCGATACAACGAGGGCAAGACGGGCCTAGTGGTATCGTCGTCCTACAGCGCAACGCATGTGATACCCGTATACAACTCGAAGGCAATCCTGTCTCAAGCCATCCGCCTGAACTGGGGGGGCTGGCACGCGGCAGAGTACCTGATGAAGCTTGTGCGGCTGAAGTATCGAGACTATCTGGGTGGTAACATCAAGTTCAACACGTCGCAGGCCGAATATTGGCTCAAGGACTTCTGCTACGTGTCTAGAGACTACGACCACGAGCTGCAGACATACCTAGATTGGACTGGTCTCGAGGACCGGGAGAGGATCGTTCAGTACCCCTATACCGAGGAGGTGGTGGTCCAGAAGTCGGAAGAAGAGCTGGCGCGGATCGCAGAGAGGAAGAAGGAGAGCGGCAGACGCCTCCAGGAACAGGCGGCCAAGATGCGCCTCGAGAAGCTGATGAAGAAGGAGAAGGACCTGGAACGCCTCAAGGGTATCCAGGCGCAATTGGTGGATCTGCCCAAGAAAGAGATCAAGCGCATTCTTGACGACGAGGAGATCAAGGACGAGGCAGCGTTGGAGCGCCAGGTCAAGGAGCTAGATCGGCAAATCCGGAAAGCACGCACGAAAGACCTCGGCGGCGAGGAAGAGGAGGCTGAAGCGCCGGATTTCTCCCTCGTTGATGTGCCTGACGACCAGCTCGACGAAGCCGGGATCAAGGCGAAGCGGCACCAGCGGCTGCTCAAGTCCAACCACGATGCCCGTCTCCGAGCCAAGGCCGAGAAGGAGGCCGAGAAGGCACGCATTGCCGATGCAGCCCGGCAGGACGAGGAGCGGCGCGTAAACGACCTGGAGGGCTGGCTCAGGGATAGGCGGCAGGCGCGGCAGGCAGCCCTTGCCAAGATCAAGGAGCGCGAGCGGCTGTCCAAGGACATGGGCAACCGAAAGAACATGGCGTCGCTGATTCGCATGAAGAACATTGCCAACCTGGCCAGCGACAACCCGTCCGGCTCGAGCTCGCGTAAGCGCCGTCGGGGTGCGGACGACGACGACTTCGGGGCCGATGATGCGGACTGGGGCGTGTACCGCGACATCGCTGTTAACCGCGACGACAGCGACAACGAGGAGCAAGAAGACCCCGAGGCGACCCTCAAAGGGCTCGAAAAGGAGTTGTTACAGTACGACCCAGACTTCACCTACGAGCACACGCGCGAGGCGCAGGATGACTGGACTCGCAAGATGATGCACGCCTTCGAGCGCGGGCCGCGGCCCTTCGACCCGGACAGCCCGGCCGAGCGGCACCAGATCCATCTCAATGTCGAGCGCATCCGCGTGCCGGAGGTCATATTCCAGCCCAGCGCCATCGCCGGCACCGACCAGGCCGGCATCGTGGAGATCGCCGGCGACATCCTCAACCAGCGACTGACGGGCCTGCCCGGTATCGACCGCGACGACTTCCTGCGCGACATCTTCCTCACCGGCGGCAACACCCTCTTCGAGAACTTCGACGAGCGCCTGCACGCCGGTCTGCAAGCCCTGCTGCCCGCCGGCGCCCCGCTGCGCATCCGCCGGGCTAAGGACGCCCTGCTCGACCCGTGGCGGGGAGCGGCCGCGTGGGCCGGCTCGGACGCCTGGAAAGCCGCCGCGGTGACCCGTGAGGAGTACCAGGAGAAGGGTGCTGAGTACTTGAAGGTAAGAAAACACAGCAGATACGGCCCACACGCATTCCCCTTCCTATCCCCGATAACCCCGACGGTTACCCACCCACTTCCCCTTGCGAGCAAGACATATCTGTCCGTATACGCACCACGCACGCGCTTGCGCCTGTATGGACGACGGAGTAGCAGCAGCAGCAAGCTGTCCCGTGGTTACATCGCATCGCATCGCATCGCATTTCCCTCTTTTTCCCCCTCTCCTGAAAGCTGTACTGCTCTACTATCCCGTACTACCTTACCTACTCTTGTCAGGAGTAGCTCTTTTTGCCGAGCTCTGCTGACTAAATGTAGGAGCACGATATGGGCAACGCCTTTGCGTGAATCGCCCACCCTAATTTTTTTTAATTTCCTCGGAGTCCTTTTTGTCCACGAAAAGGCAGCTACTACCTATCAAAAGGCGTACAGGAAGGGGGGGATGGTCTTAAAAAAAAAGAACAGGCGGAAACCGAGAAAAAAAAAAAGAAGTCGATACGCCGTGGGAAGTACTACTATGTTCTAATTCAAGGTACCTACATGTACCTACAGCGGGTTATTAGATGGAAGTTTTCCACGTCATGGCCGGACTTACTGGACCAGGGCAGCTCGGAAGGGACGGGCGGTGCACTCGACATGGGTATATGTGGACTGGACCTTACTGGAGCGGAACGGATTAGAAATGGGAAATGTGAGTTACCTCGCTCAGTAATAGGTGCCCAGATTCATACATGCATACATTCAAAGGGCGCGCTGCGGCTTTGGGTGAGGCGACCTTTCTTTTTTACCCCCTTGACTTGTCCCCATTGCCTTGCACCCGAAGAGCCATTCACCTCATTGCCGTAGTAGGTAAATAGTCCCGCCTGTGTAACGACGGACTGGAGACGGAAGACAGGGGTAGTATCCTACCATTTCTTTTCTTTTGTTTTCCCTCTCGTCTTGCTAGGAGTACCTGACGTAGGCGTTTCTGTGGGTACCTACCTATTATTGGTCGATTAGTGAATAATGCGGACAGTGCTATGCACGGGAGCATGTAGCTACAGGTACCTGTATTCAGTATCCTTAGCTTTCGTAAGTGTACTGTCCCGTAGTGTACTGACTGCTCCGTGTTGTGTTGCCCTATAGGGGCTAGAGAGGGGCATAAACTCTCGACCTTGGCGTCCTCGACAGAGGAGCAGAAATCCCGCAGGGCTGTGGTGGTATAAGCCTCGTGCCTCGCTCCTATTCGCTGTCCCGTCGACAACCTGCCTCCCTAACATCCAGCTAATTACAACATTCTCGGCCACTGGCAGTCGGGTGGTGATGCAATTATCTGCAAGGCCAATACTGGCGAGCTTTGTTCGTTGCATTATGGGGGATAAAAATAGAGTCTAATACGGATGACGCATAAGGGTTACCGACTGCCGTACGATCTTGGCCATGGGTGGACGTCCATACGAACCCTCAATCTTCACTAGTATTCTGCAAGTAGCACTATGTAAGGTCGCGTGATACCTACTACCAAGTAGGTTGAGGACGAAGAACGACCCCAACGAGGGACCTGTTGAAGGGGTTCAGAAAAAAAAAGGAACAAAAACAGAATAACGCCCGGTTTTTGAAACCTGCCCTCCCATTCACGAGCCTCGCCCCAGCCTCGTTCTCACCCCTCCAGTGTCTCTACCGTGCCCATCCGACCTGCCCAGCCAAGGCGTCTCCTTCCTTTGTGTGAACATGACCCGACCGAATTGCCCAAAAGGGCTTAAAAAAGGGGGAAAGCTGATGGTAAAGACACATGGTCTTTGTAGGGTCATAAACGGACCACCCTTAGGTATCCACGGAATAAGGTAGGCACGAAGATCGAAATGACACGTAAGAATAGACAAGTGGGAAAAACAATACCGATTCCCTGAACTCCTGACCCTGATAGCATCATGATGACTCCCGACTCTTTCGACCCCTCTTTCTTTCCGGCTCCTATAACAACATACAGCCCGACACCTCACTGAGGTCACCAAGGTACGTGAAAAAAAAAGGGGGGGGGGAGTGTAGATGAGAAAGGGCAAGGAAAGCCGTCGGCGCGCTACAGATCACCGCTAAGAGCGAGCGCGTGACACGTTTCCGTCGGTTGATGGCCACCATCTTCCTCTCTACATGGGTGCGGCTGGAATGGATCCGTCGGACTGCTGGAGCTGTCGATCGATGGCCTCCGCGGCGCCGCGCTCATCGTGCGTCGTAGTCGACGGCGGCTCCGACTTGACGGCCGTCTTGTTGCCATATTGACTCTCAGCCCCAAGCTGGGCAGCGGCTTGCGCCACCTTCGCTAGTTGGGGGATGCTCGACACCGGCAACGCCGAGTTCACGGGTGCTGGTAGTCCGACCGGTGCTGCTGCGACGGGTGGCGGTGCTGACATTGCCGGTGCTATCGGCGGCGGCAGCAGATGCGGCGTCATAGGCACAAGAGGCGCGGGGTGTCCCAAGCTTAGATTCGCCGGTGGAGGCGGGATGTCGGCCTTGACGTCGAGCAGCTTCGAGTGCAGCCGCACGATGTACTCTCTGAGAGCGTAATTGTCGTCCTGCAGCAACTTGTAGTTTTTTGCCATCTCGCCTTGCTCACGCACTTCCTGCTCGAGCTTCTTGATATAGCCCTCCTTGCGTTGGCGAAATGCTCTCTATGCAACGCAACGTTAGTATCGGTTACGTAAGAGATGACAAAGCATGCAAGACGCAGTCATGACAAAGATGGCTCCCCGAAGGCATGGCTTCCAAGGGAGACAGGCCCCGGCCCTGTTCAGGAATCGCCCTTGCGTAAGCTCCCCGGCCACAAAGGGCCGTCCGCAGTGTCCGGCGGGAAGGCAACGGGGGGCTTGAGGACCTCCGGATTGCCAGCCAGGCCGCCCGCAGCATCAACCCCTCCCCTCCTCAGGACCGAGAGGGAGGGCAGACAAGCCAAGACGTAAAAGCAGCTTCGAGAGAATCAATTGAACGCACCTGTGCGGCCCGGTTCTGCGCGGCCCGCTTAGACTGCGACAGCTCGCGCTTAGCCTTGCGGCCGTCAGAGTTGGCCTCTCCAAGACTGGGGCCGGGAGAGACAGCGGCGCCAAGGGCCGGGGCGCCTAACGGTGCAGTCGAAGGGACGGCAATGCGAGCAGCGGCCTCAGATGGCTGCGGCAGTGCTGACGGCATCATGTTCGCGACCGACGCAGAATTTTGGATCGATCGTAGATCGGGGTGAATGTGCGATTCGTTGGTGGTGGTCTGCGTCGCTGTGGGTGCCGAAGACGCGGCGTCCACGAGCGTTAATAAGCTGTGTTCGGCGAACGGGGGTCGCGTATCAAGCTCTGAACGCGGCGGCCTTCATGTCAGCATGAACGAATTACCATTCCGCTTCTCGGGAAGCACGAAGGCGACGGGGACCGAATAAAAAAGCAAAGAGCGAGCGTGGTTTGCCGAGTCCGAGCAGGGCAATAACAAGAAGAAAGATGGGACCTAAGCGGAGCCCAGTATGAGAATTGGTGGAAATCGTGGTGAGCAATAGCAATAGCAACAGCAACAGCAACAGCAACAGTAGCAGTAGCAGTAGCAGTAGCAGTAACAGTGGCAGCAAGAGACAGGAGGGGGGGGCAGGTTGAGGAGCAGAGGAACTAATATGTAATACGAAATGCACGCGAACGTTGGGGAGTAGAGAGATCGGAGGTGTAAGGTAGTCGGTACATCGTACATGTAGGATGAGGTAAACTTTTATATTTGGTAAGACGGCCTGGTGGGAGAGGAGCCCTCGGGACGGTAAATGCTGGCGGTGGTAGAGTGGGTGGAGGCAGGACGGTTTAGTGCCGCAATCACACAGGTGCAGCAGGGTTGGTCCCCCGAGACGGCGCCGGGGCTTCAGCGAGGTGAGTGGGAACGGCTCTCACAGATCAAGTTGTCCAGCAGGTAAGAAAGACGGAGATAATAGGGAGCAGGGGGGAAGAGGGAAGGAAGAAGGGTGTGATTACGATATCATAATAGGATGACTATGTGGGGAGTCGAGAAATCCTAGTTTCCAGGAACTCCGAGGCACGAGAGACATGGATGCCACAGCAGCCCGTGCAAGGAAGAGCGGAGGGAATGGTCGCATATTATGTAATAGCAGCACGGCCAGCCGTCCCCGGGTGTGTACGGAGTACATAAGTACATACAGTCTGTACAGACTGCTGTACGGATCCGTACATGCAGTAGGCCACCGCAGAGAAGGCGAGTCTGTGTGCCTGTGCGTGCCTGTGTGTGCCTGCGTGCGCTTGTGGACCTCGAGGACAGGCGGGACTGGGTTGCGAGTGTGGAGTGGCAGGTCGGATACGGGTAAAAGCTGAGGTGCCTCGATGAATGGATGACCTGAGCATTCGACACGAGCGTGCTTAGGGCCAAGGACGGGGGTAAAAACGGACAAGGGCCGATGAAGTGAGGGTGATGCGACTGCCCGGAGAAATATGTACCTGCCTTGTAGGTGGCATACTAGGACGGAGTGCAGTGCATGGGCAAGAGCCATCAGCCATCCATACCTCGCGCCCTGCACGTCGCAGCGCGATCTCCAGCCAACGATAGGAGAAAGCACGAGTCAGAGGGCTGGTAAACACGCAGAGGTGCACTACCTCCCTGATATCTGCAGGCTTGTGTAGTAGTCAATCGCGCCTCGTACTGATACGCGGGCGGGTATCGCAATAGGGCCGCCAGGTAATTTGGGCCACCTGCTGCTGCAGCAGTGTCCGAACGGGCAACTTGGAAGGGAACGACGGGACAGCCAGCTCGATATGGCAAACGACGTCTGCATACGATGGCCCGGCTGGGGCGTCGGGCGACGGGATTGGAGACGGCGAATGCAGGAGGCAGAAGCCCAGAAATTGAATAGGAACGTAGGACAGACACAGGAGCTGGAAAGGAAGATCTGTGAGACTCACCAATCCTGGTTTCGTAGGCCATCTGCACCGCTGCTGCCCCTTCCGTTCTGACTCAGCAATAAGAAGATTGGCGATGATGGAGGGTGGCCGGGAGGGGGTGGCCAAGAGGGGGTGGCCAGGAAGAGCGAGAAGGGGCGTGTGGGTAGGTAGGAGGTCGGTTCTGGTCGCCGGTGCAATAAGGCGACTTAGCCGACGAGACAAGTCGCACAAGGGAGGGAGGACGAATGCCTGCACAATGCCAACAACAGCCGGCAATCCGCGGCGGTGCTTGGGAGGTCTGAGGGGGGGGGGGAGACGGTGGACTAACCGATGTACTGTTGAGTAATAATCTCTCGAGTAATGATTGCGGCGCCGTCGCAGCTCGACGGCTAGATTCCGTGCTGAGAAAGTGCGTGGCCGAGCGGGCCCGGAAGATGCACGGGAACTTCAGGTTTGTGTTGCTCTCTTCTCCCTGTGGACAGTTTGCCGGTTGTTTGTCTTCTAGTCGTAGCCCGCACCGTTAGCCGACTAACACCGCGCCGGAGAGCTATAGCTGCTAGCTTTTTGGTGTGGCTGGCTGACGCTCTCTCTCTTTTTTTTTTTTTTTGTTGATTTTCTTCACTTTTTCCTCGCCCTTCCTTTCCCTCTCGAAGTTTGCCGAGACTCGGCCGCGCTGCACGGTCGGGGAAGGAAAAGTGGGAATCTCCGGACAGTCGCAAACTGGACACTCAACAAGGCAGGTACTTCGCCGGCCCAGGGCTGGCTCGGGGGCTTTCTTGTTGGCCTGCCTCGTTTGGTGGCGCGTTTGCTAGTTGGGCAATAGGCTGACGCCCCTCCATTGCGCCAGCTTCAAGGGGCCCTCCTGTTCTGATGCATACGTTTCGCGGTACATACCTAGGTACTTTCTGGCCGCCCACTTCTCTTATGACTGTGGCTCTCGCGTGCTCTTTGTCAGATGCTTTGTCAGCTGTGACATGAGTCGGGATGCGGGGCGTCGGGATTTGCGGCAGAGGTGGGAGCCAAGAACCCAAATTCCCCCAACCTCCCGTCATCAGCGTAGCTTCAGGCTGTCTTCGCAAAAAGCTGCTACTGCAGGCTGCGTGGGCTGCGTGGGCTGCGTGGGCTGCGTTCGCCCGCTTCAGTGTCGGCAGGCCGGAAGACGGTCATGCGACGCCAATCAGATGGGGCGGGATCGAAAGGTGATGACAGCAACCTCCCCCTGCGTACCTGTACCTCCTCAAGTCTTGGAGCTCCGAGAGCAGGAAATGCAAGCAGTGCTCAATCGCGTTGCTGATGCGCCAGTCGCGATCGTGGCGTTAATTTACCTTGCCAATTTTCTTGTGACTGTTGCCATGGCTCCTGCTGCCGCCGCCACGGAGATCGGAAATGCCGTCTGCGAGGGTGAGAAATTGTCACAGACGGGGTTTCTTCTTTCCTGTTCTGGGAGGAGACGGGAGCAAAGAGCTTGCCGGGTTGTTCTCCGTCCAGGTGCCAGTCGGCTGGCACTGCGGCAAAACGGTGGTGCTCCCAAACCTGATCCAGAAAGAAGAGCGGGTCTTATCATTATCAACCACTTAGCCCAAGCCCTCTCCATCCAACAATCAATTCAGCTCCCACATACGGATTACTTGCCCAGCCGCGGTGCAGTTGCTTCCAGGTTGCTGCCACCAGCGCCAGCCTGCCCGTGGAAAGAGCCCCCGGGACAACCTCGGTGCCTCGTCACGTGGCGGCCATCCACTAGGGACCTTCCACGCCGACGGCTTCCTCCTTTTCACACGACGAGCAGAGCTACCTCTCGACCGCGCTTGCCCTTGTCGTCGCTTAGCAGCCCGGCAGACTGAGAAGGTAGCAGCTGCGTTCATGGGATGCGGAGCCTCCGGCTCAAGGCCCGGGGTGGTACAAGTGGCGAGCACCGATGGAGGAGTCGCGGGAGCCTTGTTGCACGGCTGCTGTTTGGTCACAGCGTGGGCAGCACGAAGGTGCTGTCATAGCGAGGCAGGATCTGTCCACTTCCCCTCCGTCTCTCCGGGGCAGGCTGCGCCAACTCGTATAGCGTTTCCGACAGCCGTGGCCAAATATGCAGGGGACGCAGTCGTCCGCCCTTAGCCACTCTTGGCGCGCCAAGAAGGCTCGTCGTCGAACAAACCTGCCAGCCGGTGCGCCGAATCGCGGGCTCTCGTCCAGGAAAATGACTTATTGCGCTGCTACGGCGATCTGGGCCCTAGCTTGAACCCCCTACAAGTATGCCGTCCGAGGTGCGGCTAGCGTGCGTAAGAGAGTGCTGACGGGTTCAATCTCGCGGACGATAGCCCGTACGCAAACAGGGGGCCGAGTGGCTGGCCCCCCGGCCATCGCGACGGACGGATTACGGAATAATGGCTCTTAGTAATGACCCTGCTTCCCCAGGGCTTTCCCAACTTCCCAGCCTCCTTGGTTGTCCGCCTGCCTTCCTCGCCCATGGCTACTACGTGCCATACTGGCAGTGGCCGTTCTGCAGCCCCCTTGACAAGCAGGGACATGCGGGCGAGAGACGAGGAGAGTGGCGAGACAGCAGAGCGCGAGCATCCGAAGCCGTGCAATCACATCTGCCTCTCCAAACGTTCCCCTTACTCGTCCGCAGATGTTTCTCGGCCAAAAGCCGCGCCTGCCGATGCCTCGAGGACCAAGGAGAGCGAGGAAATTTAGGTGCTTACGGCCAGCCACATTGGGTCAAGCTTGCATGAGGCGGCCAAGACCGGTGACCACCTCGGAGCACAATGCCTACCTCACGGTCCGCATCTCGTCAAATCGCCTACTCGGCGCGACCTTGCGGTGCGTGCGCCCCGGCCGCTCGCGTGGCCTGGGGATAACGGGTAAGTCAGCTGGCTACCTGACTTATCACACAAAACAGGTCCAGCTACCTATGTAGCTTGCAGCATGTGTATTGCCAAGGCCATCTTGAGCCGTCTGTGTGCTTAGCTTTTAGCCCGAGTCTCGCAGCGTGCTTTGCACTCCTTGGGCGTAAGGCTCTCAGCAGAAGCTCCTGCTGCCCACTGGTCGCAACGGTTCTCGGGACGAGAAACGTACCGATCGAGGTCCTGTCTACGCGAACCCGCGACAATAGGCAAGATTGCAGCTCGCGAGAGTTTGTCAAGCTCAAAGGTCAAAAATGCAGCATTTTCCCGTTCTCTCGATGCCCCGGCAGCGTACCAACCAGGGGTACACATAGGTCATTTTCTCCGCGCCGTTACTCCTACTATTAACCCGTCCACGACACAATCTGCCTACCGAGAATGGATCCCGGTGCCATACGGGGTCAGAAATGTGAAGTGCAGATAGCCATTCCCACCAGTCCCCGTTTCGACTTATTCGTGGATGGATGTACGTCTGGGCTCTGACGTGAAGGCATCCGGTATTATCCGGACCCTCATTAGCCTTGCTAGACGGCAGACGAGGTGTCTGGTCACTGTCTCTACGTCATGCCCAATCTCGGAAGCTCTCGTGGAGCAAAATATCTCCGGAGCTCGGCCGCTGAGGCGAACCCTAAGCACCTCTTCCGAGTGCTCTAGGCGGCTGCCGTCCACGATTCGCTTCTCCGATCGACGATGTCACAAATGGACTTCTTCGCCGTACGCCGAACGCCGAATGCCTTTGCGGAGGAACACCTAGCTTTTCCCGTTAGCTCGGTATCTGCCTTCGGTGCCTCCTGGGCTCTGTTAGGGGCGGCCATCTCGATGGCTTGCAGCGGCGCTATACAGTCCTTGCAGCACCGACGGGATGGCTCCACGGTGTTAAGACAGGAATGGAAGAGCGCTCCTACGGGTGCTGTCGCAGAATGCTATTATGGCCTAGAGCAATGTTTCGAGCGCCGTCGGCCGCAGCGGGAGCTGAAGGACTTGCCTCGACATCCATGTGAGTAATGCCCCCCTTTGGAATCTCTATCGACAGGGCATCGATAACGCCGGGCATATGTGGCTGCCTATCGGGCACTCGCTTCTATCTAATTCCAGTGCGCTGCCTCTATAGGCAGGGTAGCCCGCTCGTCACAATGGTACTTCGATGTTCTTCAACGACGACTCTGCAGCACGGCATATATTCCTTCCCTCTCCTGCCGCTACCAGCCAGCGCCACAAGTCGGCAACCCAACCAGGCCTCCCCTCGATGCGGTGTCGTACCGTAGGCGGCAAATTTATCCCACAAGTAGGGCATTACGATAGCGGACGTTCCGGTTGGGCCGCCCAGGGGCTGAAATCGCCGCCCTACCGCGCCCCTACTGTTGGGCATTACGACCGACGACTTGGCGCGGGACTACGCAGGCCACATAGTGCGTACAACCTTCCCAGCAGCCGTCCCCGCCTTGGGCATTATACATCCCGAAGACGGCGGTAGGGGGTCTCTTTTGCGCAAACCCCGTGTCCGACTCGGACGGACTAAGGAGATCCATGCAGAGAGGTCTATGAAGGAAGAAAGACCCATGAAGAGAGCGAAAACCTCCAACCGCAACCTATCGGTGCTCGCAGTCACGAGATGGGTCTCGCGCCACTCGCACGTCCCGGATATTCTGGCGTGATCACTCACGCACTCGGCGTAATGCACCGTGACACCTTCGTGGGTCCCTCGTGGCTCTCTCCGAAGCCCTAGCGCAAGGCGTTCCATCTCGCCCTTCGTTTCCCGTTTAGGCTCGAAGTCCCCAGCCTTGGCTTGCCGGACATGCTACCTATATGGTATGTACTTACTATGTCCACGCCGGAGCCGAGTTGCTGACTGATAAAAAGGGGAAAGGGGGGGTCGCGTACATGCGTACCGGAGTTAGTATGTCATGCTCCCTGCACTGGGTAGTCTGGCCGGCCGGCTTTGTCCCCTTATCCCGGCTTCTTTTTTCTTATTCGCCCCCTTTCCGCTTCCCGCCGTTCCCCCCACAAGGCAAGGTCCCCATGGTGGTTAAGGATCGTGGTGCAGTTCGGGAGTCCGTTTCCCATTCGGACAATAGATATGCACCTCGTCAAGTCAGATACTGGGGCAGCGTCTGTGGGGCGACACTGAAGCAGGGCAGGCGTGCATTCGGCGAAGAACGCCACAGTTCGTGAGAGCCGTACGCTGCTGAGTCATCAATAAACGCCGACTAAACACCATCGGACTTTATTATTACCTACAGCGACCTGTAAACACCGCGAGGCGTCGACGTAGCCACCAGCCTTCCTGTTTGCCAAGCCGAACCTGCCGGCCGAAAATACAATCTCGGCTCCGCTAGTGCCTGGACGCGACGAGACAGGCACTGCGGTCATCTGTTAACGGCCGACTGGAGATATTATACGCGGTAGGCCGCTAACAAAAAGGTGGCCTGGGCGGGTGGCCAATGTGGCGACCAAGCAGCAGCCTTGCGCTCGCCAAGCTCGGCACCGGCCGCAGCAGCCGCAGCAGCAAAAGCATCGCCGCCGACCTGAGCTTAGGCATCTTCCGCAGCTGCTCCTCCTCCAGACGAAACATTATGTCCGACGCGGCGGCGGCGGCGACCACCACCCCCTCTGCCAGCGGCCGGCGTGACCAGGCGCCGGCGCAGATGCAGGCTCGGTTCGCCCAGGGCGTGGACCCCAAGGTCATGGAGCAGAAGCTAAGCCTCCTGCTCGGCGCGAGTGGCTGGTCTTCGTCTTTGTCGTCGGACAGGGGAGCCGGCGGCCGCTGGTCACTTACGCCTTCGGGCGAGGGGGTGGAGCGGACCTTCAAGTTCAAGACCTTTACTAAGACATGGGTACGTCCCCGGATCCCGGGATTTTTTTTTTCTTTCTTCAGCATCTTCTCTTATTGTTTTGTCTTATTGTGGATTTCTCCGCCGCCTTTTGTTTAGTGATACCGCCGGTTCATCCCTCGTGGTGGACCGGTGGAAGCTTACAACTTAGTGAGATGGCAAGCTCGAACGTACGTGGGCACACCTTGCCACATGTGAGTTTTGAAGTGCTCATGTACACAAAATACCCCCCTTCCCGTCGCTGTCGGATATTTCGCAGTTGGACTTGATCTTGGCAAGGGACTAACGGCGAGACTGACGCTCACATCGGGTTGTGTCGCCGTCTCGCTTTGAGGTCTATTTGTGATCTGGTTGTGGTTACCTCTTAGGCGAACGTTGGGTTGGCTTGCTGACAACGTGCTCGTGATTACTCAACACTTTTTGGCGACGTAGGATTTCATGACGACCGTTGCTTTGCAATGCAAGCTGAAGAATCATCACCCCGAGTGGTCTAATGTACGTATCTATACCGCCGGTGTGATGGAGACGTCCATACTTGCCCCTATCTCCTGCTCTCTCTCTGATGACTATGGTACTTGGCCTACCGAGCTCTCTCTCTTTTTTTCTTTTTTTCTTCTTTTTTTCGTGCCTCTTTGGGCATGTGTGTCATCCTTCCCTCCTGCCATTACTCCCCCTCTTAAAAACACCCTAACCTGGTTACTTAGATCTACAACACCGTCTACATCCGATGGACGACGCACAGCCCCAAGGGTCTAACGGCCAAGGACCTTGCCATGGCGGATCTGTGCGACCAGGCGGCGCGAGAACTCGGCGAGCTCGCGCCCGAAGGAGACGATGCTGAGGCCGCCACTTGCCGGCTAGGGGGCCTGGCGGACACGCTCGCCGCAACGGCCGGGGGAGACTGCTGCGCGCCGGTCGGAAAGGGAACCAAGGAGCAAAAGAAATAAGAAGACTATTATTCATTGGGGAGAATCGAAGTGGTAAGTTTTTTCTCAACGTAAGAGGCACTGCCGAGCTACAGGCACCTCGTCCCGCTCATGTGTTGGGCGCTTCACATCACTACCTACGTACGAGGGGAGGCACGAGCTGAGAGAGAAAAAAAAAGGTCCGGAGTTTGTTGGTATCATTATTAGTTCTATTGTATTATTAAGGCGCCCTGCTTATGAGCATGGGCCTGTACAGGTCCGCAGAAGGGCATTTGTGACATCAAAACACACCTGCCCAGAAGTTGAGTGCGTGAACCAACCCCCCGAACGCCGCCCAGCCATCAACACCACACCTAACGGCGCCTGCATCCGACATAACATCTATGGTCCCCCTCCTTCAGGGTTTGCTCTCCAAGCCTGTGCCGTCTTCCTCTTTGCTTGCTCCTGCCTCGCCGGAAGAGGCGACCTTGTTGCTCCCTCCTAGGGTTTCCAACACAGGTCCTCAAGGTTTCCAATCCGATTTTTGTTCCGCTTGCCACCGGCTTGCGAGTCGGGCGGCTTGTGCAAAAAAAAAAAAAAAAAGAGACCGGGGGGCTTCCTTTTATTTACTCGGCCTTTTTGCTCTTGATAGACTCGAGCTTCTTCTCGCGCCTCTTCTTGCTGGCCTCCTCGCCGGCCTCGGTGTCGAGGCAGTAGTCCCACCAGCGGAAGGAGGAGGCGTAGTTGCCGATGAACTTCTCGTGGTGGAGGTCGTGGTGGTGGGCGCCGGCCCAGAAGGGGAGGAAGTGGTGCAGGCTCCAGGGGAAGTCGTAGCCGCTGTGGGCGTCGATGGCCTGGAACAGACGCAGGATGATCCAGACGTACATGGTGAAGAGGTGCAGGTCGCCGGTGACGGCGAGGTACAGCAGCGGCGAGCCGATGGTGCCGACACCCAGCAGCATGACCTCGATGGGCGACGCGTACTCGGCGGCCAGGCCGAAGGGGGCGGAGTAGGCGTGGTGCATCTTGTGGATGGAGCGGTACAGCGGGCCGTAGTGCAGCATGCGGTGCAGCCAGTAGTGCCAGGCGTCCTCCATGACGAAGATGACGGCGATCTGGAAGGCCATCTTCCCGAGGGAGGGGAAGGGCACGCCGAAGTCGAGGCCGATGGCCATGGCCATGGGGTGGAACAGCCAGATCTGCGGCAGCTCGACGGTGAAGTGCTGCAGCAGCACCAGCGCGGCGCACTCGAACTGCTCCTTGGCCGTCGGCACCTTCTCGTTCTGCAGTTTATACCGCCGGAAGAAGGGGATCGCGTCGAGGAGCATCCACGGCAGCGACCGGCCGAAGTAGACGATCTCGTGCATGAAGAAGCTCATCAGGCCCGTCGCCAGCGTGTCGTTCTGCATCCAGACGTAGTATGCCTACAGCAGCGCCCCCCCCCATCGTCGCGTTAGCATTCGCTTCCTTCGAGGACCGAGCGAGGGATCGAGCGGGAGACGGAGGCGTACCGCCCAGAGACGCTCCAGCACATTGAGCTGGACGTTGTACTGGGAGACCACCTCGTAAACACTGAGGTAATCGCTGCTGGCATTTACGGCCGCCATTGTGGCGTTCGACACGCTGCAGTCGCGACGAAAAGGCTGTTAGTTCATCGGGGAGCCTCCTGGCAGGGCGGGAGGCGACGTACAATAGGGAAGCCATGGCCGGTCAGGTGGCCAGCTGGGTGGAGAGGAAGAGAGGTTCGCGATGCGACGCGCAACAGTCTGGCACTGCTCGATGCTATCTATGGGCGGGGAGGCGAAAGGAACGGCGGAGGGACAGGAATTATAGAAGCCAAGAACAAGGGAGATAAGAGAGAGGGAGATCCGAAAAAAAAAGGAGCGAGGGCCTCCCGGATTCTTATTTATTCGTAGGGATCCCGAGATGGGATTTTGTCGCGATGGCCTGGCTGGTCGAGATAGGAGGCAGGTTGGCGGCGGCGGTTTAGGGGAGATTTTATTTTCTGCAGATTGGAAGCAGGGGGAGGGGGAGCGGATGGGGCCGGCTAGGCCAATAAGGAGCAGCGATGGCCGAGTGAGCCCACGTCCTGCATGGCTTTTCCGTCTTCCGGACCAGTAGGACGGCCTGGACGCACGGCAGCGCCGCGCTGTTAGGCCTTGTTGAGGGGCGACTTGGGGCGACTTGGGGCGCTGTGGGTGGCGGCAGTGCGCTGATCGATCGTCTGCCGGCCTTTGCTCTGCATGGCCCGAGGGGGGGTCTCGGCCGCCGGAACGGGCAAGCAAAACAACGTTCGATGCGCCCATCCACGGCTAGACGCCCACCGTACAGACCACGGCGGCGTACGAGTACGCACACCGTATTCGTACCTGCCCTGCCCTGTTCTCCATACAGCCGGTAAGGACAGACGCCGAGATGAGTCGGGAGCTGGACGCCATCGGTACGTACCACGCACACCCCACACCTGCCGTCCAACTCCAGAGCCAATTCCATCTCGTGAGGGAAGCATCCATGGATGAATCGGAGGTGGGACGACCGCGACAGAGCGGGGAGCTCCAGCTACAAGGTCCAAATAAACCGCCCGGGCCGGGCTGTCGAACGGTGGAAAAATTGCCCAATGGGAGAGCCCTGGAGGCGACGCGGAGCTCCCAGCTCAATGATCTCATAGGCAGCCCGGGCGCGCCCGAGCTCGCGCTTACCTTAGGTTCGTTACCTGCGTTTTTGTGCGTGGCTTTTTTATCGGCTCTTTCCCTGCCCTACAAGTGCGTACAGCTCAGGTGCTTCTTCTAGCCCAATCCGGCCATGCTTGGTCTGTTTCCCTTGCGATTGTCTGCCCAACTACATTTTTACGACGTACGCATCCCCAGCAGAGCATCCCTTCTCTCCTGGCACACGCAATCCTCCTCCAGACGCCCCCAGCCCTCAGGAGCAGCTAAACCGAAAATCCCAACGACTGCCGGCGCATGTCCAGACGTGGACCCGGTGGAGTCTTGCCCGTGGAGCTGTAGCTCGGCTGTCCAGCGCACGGGAGCCTCACCACCCGGCGCGGTTGGATGGCCTGACCTGATTCGATTTCGTCGCCATACACCGGCAAGGGCATTAGCCCCCCCCTTTTTTTTTTCTCACTCGCCCTCGCACACCCCGTCAGATACCGGCGGGCTTTGACAGGGGTGAACCCCTGGGCACACGGGAACAACGATGTCTATCGTCGTAGAGTACGTCTGCCTGCTCGGCCACCTTGGACGAAAGCCCCGGCTGATCAGACCACAGCAACGTCCGCCACTGGGAGGCCGATATTGACCGCATCACGCGGGGGCCTCTCGCGGCCACGTCTCTCGCGGCTCACGAGGCGGACGCCGACGCCCCCGCCGAAGAGCGGGATGTGACTGGGCTCTCGACGCCCTATGTGGACCGGCTGGTCAAGGTCGTCAAGGCGTTGAGCTCGACCTCGAAGTCGCGGTCCCTCCTCCCCGCCCCCGCCGTGCGGCAGCTCCTGTCGCAGTCCGGCCTGCTCGCTGCTGCTAGGTTCGCAACCGAGATCGGTGCCGAGTCGGACGATACGGCGAGCGACGACGGCGGCGGCGGCGGCGGCGGAGGCGAAACCGGCGGCGAAACCGGCGGCGAAACCAGCGGCGACGGCGGGGATGCCTCGCTCGTCGAGAAGAGCCAGCTCGAACTGGAGATGGAATGGCTGGTCATCAGCAAGGCTACCACCCAGGTCTACGGCATCCTGCTCAACACTCTCCTGGACCAGTTCATGTCGCTCAACGACGACATCTGGTACTGGGACGACATCCTGACGTCCCACGCGAGCCTCAGTCTGTATACGATCCAGACCTCCCCGCTGCGGGTGTGGCACTGGGCGGTCGGCATGAAGGACGTCCTGCGGGAGAGCCGGGCCAGGTTTCGCGAGCTGCACAGCGACCCGGCGGGCGTGCTGGGGTCCGGCACCGCCACGCTGTCGCAGCAGTGGCGCCAGTTCTACGGCATCGTCAGGAGGAGCGTCGCCGACCGGTCCTTCGTGAACATCCAGCGCAAGATCCTCTCGCCCCTGGCCCGGTGCTGGGCCGACGCCCAGGACAAGCAGAAACACCTGAAGCAGCTGCGGCAGCTCATCGCCAGCGGGCTGGGCATCCTGGTCGACGAGGGCCTCCGCTTCGACCTGAACGAGGACACGGACATCAGCGAGGTCAACGCCGGCCAGGGCGAGAAGTGGAAGAGCGTGGTGGAGAGGAGCATCTCGCTGATGTACCAGGTCACCAAGGACGTGCCGGCCTTTTGGGAGTCGATCCCGGAGTTCGAAGATAAGGTCTTCCTCGGCGTCGACCAGGACCCCATAGTGACGGCCAACATGGGCGACGCTCGGAAGCCGGCAACCCTGGCGCTGCGGCTCGACGACCTTCTCGCCAAGAGCATACCGCAGCAGGTCCACGACCTCAAGAGCCTTGCCGGCACGCACGGCCGGCCGTCGAGGCTGACGCGGTACTGGCTGCCCGTCGGCCTCCTCCTCCTCTCCTCGTCGACCATCCTGCGCGTCGTCGTGAACAGGCGAGAAGACATCGTCACCTGGGTCGGCGACTTCGGCAGCACGGTCAGGGACTTCTGGTTCAACTGGGTGGTCGAGCCGGTCGGCAAGGTCGTCAAGACCATCCGCCACGACGCCAACAGCGAGATCGCCCTGATGAGCCGAGACAGCCTCAAGGCGGACCGGGAGAGCCTGGAGCGCATGGTTGTGGAGTTTGCGCTGGACCGGCCCCAGCTGGCCGCCGGGGTGGCGTCTCTGTCGGACGCCCAGATTGCCGACATCCGGTTCAAGGTGAAGGAGGGCGACGTGACGCCCGTCCTCCGCGCCTACGAGAAGGACCTGAAGTCGCCGTTCTCGGGCGCCGTGCGAGGCGACCTGGTGCGGTCCCTGCTGATCCAGGTGCAGAAGACCAAGGTGGATCTGGAGGTGGCGCTCGGCGGCATCGACTCGCTGCTCAAGAGCCAGGAGCTGGTGTTCGGCTTCGTCGGCCTGACGCCCGGCCTGCTCGTCTCCGTCGGCGTCCTGCAGTACGTGCGCGGCGTCATGGGCGGCCGCAGGGGCATGCGCCACGGCCGGAAGGCCGGCCGGGTCACGCGGGTGCTGCGCAACATCGACCGCATCTTCTTCGACGCCGCCGAGGAGCTTAAGAACTCGAACGGTATCCTGTCGTACAAGTACCGCGGCCTCCTCATCTGCGAGCTCCAGGTGCTCCGCAACGTCACCTACGACCTCTTCCCCGGCGACATCCGCAAGGAGTTCCTCGAGGACGTCAACCACGTGCTGAACGGGAAGTCGATGGAGATCCAGCGTCAGGCCCTCGAGAGGGTCCGCTGGGCCTACGCGAGTTGGCTCAGGTGACGAGGGGCTCGTCCTGTACCTTACTGCATCCCCGTCTTCTAGGGCGGGAGCACAGCCCAGCGTTTCTGTATAAGTGTGTGTAGCGGCAACGGGGAGCGGATGCCCGGCGTGCAGGATACTTGTACATGCGTTCGATCGAATACAGTCGCGTAGCAGGATCAGGTTTTTACCCAGTCCTTACCATCCAGCCTTCGTACTCGAGGACAATGTGAGCAAGTTCCGACCTAGCGGCAGCTCACCTTCCGATATGTATGATCATGAATCCGGCTAGGCCTGCCCCGTGCTGAGAAAAATAGGTGCTATGATATGAGAGATAGAGGGCACAGGATGAGAAATAAGACAGACGTCACCATCGGGCGCCAACCGACCAGATGGGCCTTCTGCGCCACACCCGCCTACGCCCTGATTCTTAGGGACTACCGACCACTAACAACAGCCTGTTCTCAGTCAGCCTCAGCAGAAGGCAGCAGAAGGCAGCGGCGGAATCATTATTTTGGAACTAACCCGACCCTTAGGATCCGGGTATTGATTGCGTCTAAAGTCTAAGCCTCCTTTGGCCCCTCGTCTCTATTCTGTTTCCGAACGGTACCTGCTTGGTGCTTTCTGGGAGCAGGCAGACGCATTCCAGGCTGACAGGGGCTGGCTTCCAGAGGGGGCGAGGCCGCTGTTCCGGCCCACTAGCAGCACATCGGCCACTGGCGCATCGGCGCCACAGCTGTACTACCACGACTCGCAGCAGCAAATAGTGGCACGCCCACCAACGCAAGACCGCAAGCAACCTTGTCCCGCGACACCATCATACCAACCTGAGCCTATCACGCCTACCCAGGTACCCAACGCTGCACCCCAGTTCCCAGCTCGCCCCGTCGCCAATCCATCTCCCCATAGGCCATAGTAGGTACGAGACTGCACTCTGGACGCGCTAGAGCCTTTAGGAAATAAGCAAAACCACCACGCTGTCAAGAAACCCGCCCTGTTCGCTAACCCACTCTTTCGCGCAATCACAGGCCTCATTTCGCACCGCCTTCCCTTCCCCAGTACATCTATCTGTACCTGTACCGCCCCCATCTAGTCTACATCACCCCTACAAGGAGCGAAGCAAGACAACGAAAGAGAAAAGACGACTGCCTACATCCGTATCTACCCTAGCTGGGATATCGACGTGTATGACATCAGGGCAGAGGGCAATCTGAGGATCTGAGGAACGCCGTCACCTCAGACAGCGACGAAGAGACCCTAGCGGCCTGTCCCCTTCACCGCATCTGCTCTGCTGCTGCCGCCGCGGTGCTGCCTCCGCTGTCGCCACCGCCGCCGCCGCCGTAACCCTCCTCCTACCTCCTACCGCAACTCCAGACCTCCTCTTCTCGTCCATCATGTCGAGTAACAGGAATTACGACTTTTTGGTAAATCCCCACCGATCCTACTACTCCCCCCCCCCATCCCTCCTAGGGGGCCAAATTGGCCCCTTCGGTTGCCGCCTTCCTCCTCGAGAAAAGCATCGAATAGGCGATGGTGTGTTAGGAAAGAGGCGGAAGGAAGCAACGCAGAGAGGGGTAAGAGGAGGAAGAGGGGTGAGAGGAGAGCATGGCGTAAAAGAGAAAAGGAGGAGGGGAAAGGGGGGGGGGGGGGGGGGAGGTTATATTTCATGAAGGAGGAGGCTGACTGGTACTTCTTGGAAACCAACAGATCAAGCTGCTCCTGATCGGCGATTCGGGCGTAGGCAAGTCATGCTGCCTGCTGCGCTTCAGCGAGGATTCCTTCACGCCGAGCTTCATCACGACGATCGGCATCGACTTCAAGATCCGTACCATCGAGCTGGACGGCAAGCGGGTCAAGCTGCAGATATGGGACACCGCCGGCCAGGAGCGCTTCCGCACCATCACCACGGCCTACTACCGCGGCGCCATGGGCATCCTGCTGGTATACGACGTGACGGATGAGCGGTCGTTCAACAGTGCGTTTCACCACCCTTCCCACTTCCTTTTCGGGGAGTAGCAGGTCTGAAATGATGCTAACGGACGGGCGCCCTGCGCCTGCAAAAGACATACGCACGTGGTTCTCCAACGTGGAGCAGCACGCGACGGAAGGCGTCAACAAGATCCTGATCGGCAACAAGTGCGACTGGGAGGAGAAGCGGGTGGTCTCGACGGAGCGCGGCCAGGCGCTGGCCGACGAGCTGGGCATCCCCTTCCTCGAGGTCTCGGCCAAGAGCAACATCAACATCGAGAAGGCGTTCTACAACCTCGCCGCCGACATCAAGAAGCGCATCATCGACACTTCCAAGGCCGATGCCGCCGGACACCCGGGCGCCCCTGGCGTTAACGTCGCCGGCCAGTCCGACGCGGGCCTCATGGGCGGGAAGTGCTGTTAAGGGAGTTCGCCACGATGCATATTGGATGCCCGTTCCCCGTTCCGCCAGCCCTCCCGTTGCCCCGTTGCCCCGTCTCCCGTCTCCTGTCCGCCGTCCGCCGTCCGGCCGATTTGTCTATTCTGCAGCGAAGGCTGTTGGTGCGGGAAAGAAGAAGAAGAAGAAGGAGAGGAGGAGGAGAACAAGGGGAGAGAGGGAGGACTGGTTATACACGACGAAGAAGGGAGAGGGGATGGGGGTTAGGGGCTGCTATCGGCTGAGAGGAGACACGGAAGAAGTGCGTGTTGGGTTCACCAGCATGGAACGTCGGGAAGAGCGTCAGTGAGTAAGCTTTGTGCACGGCAGCGGATGGAGGCAGGAGAAAGAGAAAGCGTGAGGGCCGGGTGCTTTCGTTCATTGAGCGACCTGGGTTTTAGGGAAAGGGGAGGTGGGCACTAGGTGGTTCGCTGCTCTTGTACCTCCCCCTCCTGTGCACGACGGCATGGCATACTCCGGAACGAAGAGCACTCGTCTATGTCTAATGTCCCGACGGGTCTTACTGTCGCAACTTGTTACGGTTTCCTTTTTTTTTCGTGGCTTTTTTTTTTTTACTGCTTTTCCTTTTTTTACCCTCCTCACCCCATCATCCTCTTTTCCGCTTTTCCGTGTAGATAAGAGATGGGAATTCACACACCAGGCGGGGGGTATACGGAGTTTGGCTTTGATCTTCGGGGGTTCAATAATACACTTTATACATCCATTACTAGGTACCTACTATGTGAACCTGTGAACCCGGTAAGCATGCGCATCTATCTCTCGCATGGGATGAGATGTCTTTTCGCCCGTCTTCATCTTGATGTTTCCGTCTTCATCTTGATGTTTCCGTCTTCCGTCTTTCGTTCCATCCCGCTTTCACCACACGACGGAGGCGTTGACCACGACGGAGCGGCCACGCTCCCGATGGAGGCTCCGACGGTGCCAGCTCCTGACGAAGCGATGGGCCTCGACCGACTCGGCAAACGTGAGGACGAAGCGCGAAAAGGGGTCCGCCTCGCCCGTGCCGTTGTAGTTGTTGCTGCTGCTGCTGCTATTATTGCTGCGGTTGAGCTCCATCTTTTGCGGCGGGATGCACGCCAACTCGATGCCCCATTGTGCCGCTGCGCTGGCCTGCTGCGCGGCGAGCCAGGGCACGGGCACGATGTTCTTACTGGAGGTACTGCCACTGTCGCCGCTCGTAGACGCACGCTCGGACTGCTGCTGCTCCTCCTCGCGCAGCTTCCAGGGCAGGTTCCGCTCGACGCCGTCGGCGGCGACGAAGCCGCGCAGCTCGTCGATGGTGAGGTGGTCGCCCTCGAGGGAGACGAGCACCTTGGCGCCGGTGGCGGAGGGAGTGGCGGAGGGGCTGCTCTCGTGCTGGCGGTGGTCTCGGATCATGTCTGGTATTCCGTAGCCGTAGTTATCACCGTTGCCCCCCCTGGCCGCCCGTTGGCCGCCTTCTTCGTTCTCTCCCTCTCCGCCCCTGCCTTCCCCTTCGCTGCTGGGACCGGAAGTGCCCGACACCGAGGGCAGGCGC
>JAKLNC010000422.1:0-22665 GCA_022813145.1 Barbatosphaeria neglecta
GCCGCCGCCCGCGTGTGGCCGCCGCCGCACCTCGTCGCCGACTGGCACGCGCTGCTGGCGCCCGCGCTGGCACCCTCACCCTCGCCCGCCGGCCCGGCCGTAGAGACGGCGGCGGAGCCGGGACTCTTGAGCATCGACGCCGTGGGACTGCACGCCGGCCCGGGCGACGTCGACGTCTCCTCGGGTCCCATGTACAGCCACTCCGCCGGCGGGACCCACGCGGTGCCTCGCCTCGGTGCTCTCCTCGAGGGGGCTTCTTCCCGTATCTCGGGCGCCCCGTCGGAGGCGAAGTGCCCCGGCGCCGACCTGCGGTGGCTGCCGCCGTTGCCGCCGTCGCCGCCATCGCCGCCGGGCCCGATCAGGGCCGGGTGCATCGCGAGATCAGGCTCCTCCCGCGTCGCGTCCTTGCCGTCGGCGGGGTCCCAATCCAGTGCGAGCTCTATAACGGCAAACTCTGCGGCAGGCTCTGTGGCAGGCTCGGCGGCCGGCTCTGCGGCAGGCTCGGCAGCGAGCTCCACGACAGGTTCGGCGGCAGGCTCTTCGGCGATAGTGGCCGGCCCGTCGAGCCTGTATGGGTGGGGCAGCCTGGACTCCTGCGGCAGCGCCGGAGGCACCGTGTTTGGCCGTGCCGAAGAGCTCTCGCCGTGGCCGTGCCCGCGAGCGTCTTGCTCGAGAGCGTCCTGGCCGAGAGCGTCCTGGCCGAGAGCGTCCCGCCCGTCCGCCGCCCTGAGCTCAAGATCAAGCTGCGGAGGCGCGACGTGGCTCGTGGGCACTATGCCGGCGAATCCCACGTGAAGCTCCCTCTCCCCCCGACACGGAGCGGCCGGCCGGGCACTGAGGTCGACCCCAGGAACTACCACCGGGACAGAAGCGGCCGCTCTCTCGCGAGCGTACGGGGCCGTGGCGCTCCTGGGCAGCCGCTGACTATGGAAGCCGCACTGGCCGCCTCGCTGCCGAAAGCTGCGCCAGAAGCTGCGCCAGGGGCCGCTACGCCGTCCGGTCCGCGGGCTGCGCGGCCTGGATGACGGCCGCATGTCCCACACGGCCTCGGGCACGGCGACCAGGATGAGAACACCACAGGCGGCGACGACGGCGGCCGTGATCCTACGCAGGAGATTGCGTCAGCCTGGCCCTGGACTTCCGGACGGGGGAGGACGGGGGGGATGGGAAGGACGGTCGTACCAAAAGACCCAGCGCCATCCGAGGCGCTGAACCACGACGGCGCCGACCAGCGGCCCCAGGCCGAGGCCGCCGACCTGGACCAGCGTGTACAGGCCCAGGCGATGGGCGCCGCCGCGGCGCAGGAAGAACACTTCGGCCGCCGTGGCCGTGGGCAGGCACTCGACGGGGCTGACGGCGACGCCGGCGAAGAGGCGCGCCGCCAGCAGCGAGCCCAGGCTCGGCGACAGCGCGCACCAGGCGTTGCAGGCGATGGACAACACCGCGCCGAAGAGGTACACGGGCTTGCGGCCCACCACGACGGCCGTGGGCGCCGCGGCCGCGGAGCCGAGGCCGATGCCGATCATGAACAGGCCGGTGGTGAGCAGCGCCTTGGCCTCGTCGACGCCGAGGTCGCGCGCGAGCTCCGGGAAGCCCGCTGTCAGCACCGTGATCTGGCCCGCGCCGACGAGCCCGAAGAGGCCCAGGCACCACAGACCCAGGCAGCGCCGCCACCGCGGCAGCCGCGCCGCCGGCGGCGCCTCGGCCTGCTCGCCCAGCACGAGGATGCTGCCCGTGGGCAGCGTCGCCCGCGCCCGCCGCGCCGCCATCTTGCTGAGCCCCAGCGGGTGTGCTTCTCCGTCGGCCCCGAGAAGGACGGACCCTAGACGACAGTCAGCCAGTCAGTCACTAGTCAGGACCGGGTAGGGGGACAGACGATACTGGATAGAGGGCTGTCGCGGGCGGAACGAGGACAGGATAAGAGGGGGCAGGAGCAAGACTCACCAGGTACGTCCAGGGTCTCGCCGGTGTTCAAGACCCCCAGACTGGAGCGGGAAGGCCCTCCCGCGAGCTCAGCCGGAGTCGACATTTGTTCTTCTTCCTCTTTTCTTCTTCCTCTCTTCTTCCTTTCTTCTTTCTTTTTTTTCTACCTTTTTTCTTCTTCCTTTTTCTTCTCCCTCTTGGCCTCTTCACTTTTTTTATCTCTTGCTTACTGCTCCCTATGACGGAGTCTACTTAACCGAGGCGGCAGGTAGGCTGGTGCACCCGAGATGGCACAAAAAAAAGAAGCTCGTAGGACACCGGAGCTGTAAATGTACGATCAAGCCCGATGCAGTCGTGACGACCGAGAAAGGATTCCCACGCTGCGGGGGAAGGGGTAAAAAAAAAAAGTAAGACGGAGAAAGGGTAAGACGGAGAACTGAGGATCCAGGGGAAATCCAGAAAGCCCAGGCGGCCCAGGCGATCCAGGCGATCCAGGAGATCCAAGATCCGAGATAGTAACAGGATATCTAAGATCGTAGGACGGGAGGACGAGAAGAGGAGAAGATGGAGCCGCGCTGCAGTCCGTAATTGAAGGCGACGGCGCGACGGCAGAGACCACGGTCGAGAGACGAGTCCAGGGACCAGCTGAGGGACGACTCAAGAGGCAGTGAAGAGGGAAGAAGCGAGAGGCGAGAGGGGA
The DNA here is from genome assembly GCA_022813145.1 of Barbatosphaeria neglecta. Taxonomy (NCBI): domain Eukaryota; kingdom Fungi; phylum Ascomycota; class Sordariomycetes; order Barbatosphaeriales; family Barbatosphaeriaceae; genus Barbatosphaeria; species Barbatosphaeria neglecta. Next base: position 2,624 of record JAKLNC010000422.1, read on the forward strand.
GAGCGGAGAGGGAAGGGGTCTTTATTTTCATAAGCGGGCGCGCGCGAGACGAACGGAATCCGTCGAGCTGAGGGCGAGGCAACTAGCTGTTCACACCCAGACGTCTTCTCCGGCGACGTCTGGAGTAGCCAGGACGAGGACGCTAGGCTAGGCAGGCGCCCGCCTTTGTTGTCCGTAGAGGAGGGTGGGCTGACGGTGTGCCGGCGAGAGGCAGACCGGGGGGTGCCTCCGACGCGAGTCGGGCGAGGAGGGCACAAGGGGAAGCAGAGAGGGAGGCGGACCGTCAGCCACGACGCCCATATCCATGCACTCGTCCTCGCGGGGCGGCCATGCCGGCAGCCTGCGGGCGCCTGCAAGACGCACCGGGTAGGTGCTGCTGGTGCCGGCGATGTTTGTCTGTCTTCCCGCGGTGCGGAACCTGCAGGACCTCCAAGGCCCTGGGTCGAGAGCATCTCCGCGAGAGCCTCGAGACGGCGCCGCAACTGCGGCCGACGGGCCTGCCCCTACGCTGGACTTCACGCCTGGACCTGGACTCCCCTACGCTGGACTTCACGCCTGGACCTGGACTCCCCTACGCTGGACCTCACGCCTGGACCCCGACTCCCCTACATAGACCTCACACCCGGATCCGGACTCGCCTGGATTCCCCCCGACCAGGATGGACGTAATGCGCGCGACGCCACAGCACTCTACTCCGCACGGAGGCGTCTCTGCCGCCGTCAGCAGGAGGCGCCACCGTATCATGTCTCCTCCGTCTTCTCCGTCCATCTCCGTCTCCTTCCCACGAACGGCGCCGACGCTGGGGCCGCGCCGAGGGCGAGCAGGGCGAGCAGGGCGAGCAGGATGAGCAGGGCGAGCAGGACGACCAGGACGACCAGGGCGAGCGGGCGAGCAGGGCGGGCGAGTCGTTGCGGCGAGCAGATTCTGGCAGCCCGTCAGACCGACTGAATCGAGCCGGCCGGGGGGCCAACCAGAAGCAGAGGAGCCGGGACGAGAGGTGAGAAAGAGGAGCGCGAGAGGAGTCGAGGAGAAGAGGCGTCGAGGGAGGAGGAGCGAGAAAAGAGGGCCGGTGGCAAAGAGCCGGGGCAGGGTGTCGACAGCGGGCAGCCACCGGGCATCCTGCGGTATGCTCAGTAAGGGGCGCCCCGAGGTCCTCTCGAAGGAGGAAGCGAACCGGTATGCTCAGCAAGGGAGCCCCGAGGGCCTCGCGAAGGAGGAAGCGAACTAGTATGCTCAGTAAGGGCGCCGCGAGGGCCTCTCGAAGGAGGAAGCGAACGGGTATGCTCAGTAAGGGCGCCCAGAGAGCCTCTCGAAGGAGGAGTCGAACTGGTATGCTCAGTAAGGGCGCCCTGGGGGCCTCTTGAGCTTGTGTCTGGCCCTCTGGCGGCCACGGCTGCTGCATTCGGCATTCGAGGCCTCGCCAGGACGACCCCTGCGCGGCGGCCAATGAGGCCACCAAAATGTGGAGCGAGAAACGCCTGAAACGGACTGGCATCCTTCAGGCCCACACTGGCCACTGGTGCTCACATGTGCACTGGTGCTTACTCTCGCCCCACCCAGGCAGTGCCAGACAGTGCCGGACAGCGCCAGCCAGCGCAAGCCATCGCCCGCCATCGCCAGCCAGCGCCAGCCTGCACCAGCCGGCGACAGCCGGCGCCAGCCCGCTCCACTGCCCGCAGCTGCCAAACGGCGGACAGACATGCGGAATGGTGACATCACGCCGGCCGGCGCTCGCCCTGCGCCCTCCGTCGACGGCCACGTTCGTGATCCCGCCGCCAAAATTTCTGCATTCCTCTTCTCTCTAGCGCCCGAGTCGATACGGTTAGCCCGCGTCAGACAGTGCCAGACAGTGCAAGCCACCCGGACCAACGGCACCGCCGCGACGCTCATCGCCATGGCCACGGCCTGGATGGCCCTGGTCGCCCCGACGCCTCTCCTGTTCTCGACCGAGGCCGCGCATCTCGTGTTCCGCGCCTCCCGCCGCCCGACTCAGGCCCGCCGGACGCTTGCCTCCAGCGGTGCCTTCCTCTCCACATCGCGCCGCCTGCAGGCCTCGAACCAGGTCTACTCTCCGTACGTTGGCAGCCCGAGGGCCGTTCTGGTACTCCGTCTCTCTGCAACGCTGCGGATGCTCTGCCGGCAACGCTGCTAGCGCTGCGAACGCTCTGTCTGCAATGCTGCTAACGCTGCTAACGCTGCTAACGCTTCTCTGCCCGCAACGCCGTTAGGGTCCGCCGCTCCGACGATTTCCACACCTACCTGATGCTGTCGTCCTCCTCGGAGACGCCCCTGCTGACGCTGTGGACGGCGTCGTGGTGCCCGACCTGCCGGACCGTCCAGCCCCTGCTCGAGTCCCTCGTCGCGTCGGGCGTGGGCGAGGCCGAGGGCGGCGTGGGCTTCTGCGCCGTCGAGCTCGACGCGCCCGACGTCGCCGGCGCCGGCCTGGGCCTCACCTACGCCGTCCGCTCCCTCCCCACGCTGCTGGCCTTCGCCGCCGGCGAGGCCCAGACGCGGTCCCGGGTCGCCGACGCCAGGCAGCTGTCCGACCGGCCCTTCCTCGAGCGTTGGATCCGCGAGGAGGCGCGCCGCCGGGGCAACCGCCGCGGCGGCTTGCCCCCCCTGTCCGGGCCTGTCGGCCCCTCTTCCGTCTTTGGCGGTCTGTTCGGCGGCTGGAAATAGATGGGGAGCCGCCCGACAGCTGGACAACCCGATAGACCACCCTCAACCGCCATCGAGGGTACCACACTCGTGGCGGGTCGTGGTAGGCTGAGTACGGATCCGTACCAACGGGAGCGAGCCCACAAGGTACTACCTCCTTTAGGGTCCTAGGTACATACCATACGAGTACGGATCTAACCCAAGTACGGAGCACCAAACGGCCCTTTTCCATCTGACCTACCTACCTGGTACTTTACCTACCTACCTGGTACCTGAGGTACCCAAGGTGCAGAGGTACGCCTCGGATAGATTGCTGACGGCCCACACTGCCAGACTTTACGCCTCCGCTCCGCTGCATTCCTACCGAGGTGGGTAACTCCGGGTTGTGTGCATGTGCATTTGTGACTTCGGCTGAGCGAGGCAGGGAGGCACCACCTACACCTCTGCGCATGAATTCCCGATCGAGAAAGGGCATCTTCATGCGGATCTGACGCGTCTGACGCATCCTTCCTACATAGAATACCATCTCCGGCCCTCTCACGCTGCGTAGAATACCTCCTCGATGGGCTTCCACCAGCCCGGCAGCGGCGGTGCAGCCTCGCTCTTAGTGGCCCCCGGCACCAGCGACTCCTGCAAGCTGTCCGTCATGGCCCACCACGCGCGCACCTTGGGGTTCGCGCGCATCCGCTCCATGTCGGCCTCGTAGTCGTCCCCGACGTACTTGAAGCTGGCGAACAGGATGCCCGTGCCGGGATCGTGGAAGATGCTGTCTATATTCCGGTCAGTCATGACCATTTCCCCGAGAGGAACGAAGCGAGGCAGGGAGAGATGGAGTGAGGGGGGAAGAGAGGACGTACAGTCGGTTATGTTGCAGTCCTGGATCTGCTGGAGCACCTCCGGCCACACCGCGGCGTGCACCTCCTTGTACTTGTCCACGCACTCGGGCTTGAGCCTGACGACCTGCCCGAACCTCTGGCCGGGCTTCTTCTGCGCGCTGCCGGTGGCCGGCGTAGGCTTCGACCACATGTCTAGTGTCCTCTCAGTGTCCTCAGTATCCTCCACGGTGTCCTCTCAGTGTCCTCAGTATCCTCCACGGTGTCCTCGGTGTCCTTCCCAGTGTCCTCAGTACCCCTTCCCAGTGTCCTCAGTGTTCTCTTACCCCTTCCTAGTGTCCTTCCCACCTCTTCCTAGTGTCCTTCCCACCTCTTCCTAGTGTCCTTCCCACCTCTTCCTAGTGTCCTTCCCACCTCTTCTTAGTGTCCTCTCAGTGACCAGAAATGTCTCCCTCGTTTTGACCGCTGGAGGAGGATTGATCGGTCAGCTCAGCCGAAGTGGGGTGGCTTCTCAGTCTCGTTTGAGAAAATAGACGATGCTCCCAGTCTAGCGTACCTAATTGCTTCGAGCCCGAGGATGAGTCATAATTGGCTCTCACTCCAACGTCGACTAGGTATGTTAGCGCGGAGGAAACTGACGTCATCCCAAAAAGTATCGAGCTGTAACTTCCTGCCCCAAGTCCTCGATCATGACTGCTCTGCAACGCCGCCTGCCGCACCGTCTGTACTTAAGGCGCCCAGCTTACCTGCCTTCTCTCCCTAGGTAGTTCTACCGCTCTCTCTGTTTTCCTCTTCATCAACACCACCCTTCCGCATAGCGCAGCACGCGTCGCGGCTCTACCGATCACCCCGCCAGCACCTACAGCCACCTGCCTCAGCGCAGAGTTTTCAGCCGATACCAGGCGCCTTCGCTCAAGTAAGGATTGATTTGTTCCCTTTCCTGCCAATGACCGCGTTAGGCCTGACGTTTCCACTGGACCATCGCAGCAATGAGCGGTTCGATTGAGGATGTCGCCGCGCGTCTCTCGCGAGAGGACCCAGCGGCTCTACGACGCCTCGCCCTCTTAGATCCATCCGTCCGAGCGCGAATTCTGGGGACGGATCCGTCTATCCTCACCGACATAGCGAAGGTGGTGGAGATAGCGGAAGCGGTCCCCCCTTCTCTGCGCCCTATTCTGGCCAGCATCACAGGCAGCATGGCAGGAAAGGACCAGTCGATCTTAGCCGACGTCAAGAAGATAATGGAGCTGGATAGCCCCATTATTTCTGGGCTGGCGAAGAAGGCGGCCTTGCTCGCTGCAATTGCTGCCGATCCCCTAGCAGAAGAGCCAATCCTAGACTTTGTGACGGACCTAGAGGTGCGCCACGAACTCTGGAGAAGTATAGAGCGCCTCTTCGAAGAGTCCGTTCAGAAGAAGATGGGCCTCGAGCATCTTCTCAACGTTTCGATGTTCGCTGTTGTGATGGTGGCCCCTATCCCTCAGCTGAAGCAATATGTCGAGGACATGGAGAGAACGGCGCCCTCTTGGCGGCCCTGGGTTGAACATTCCCCCGGCGTTCTCGACGGGATTAGGGCTTGTATGTCTTCACCCCTCCTGTTTTACTTGGTATTAAAATGCAAGAAACTGACAGTAGCATATGCTATTAGTTCTTCCCAGAGGGGGACGTAAAGCCGTGCCGTCAGAAACCCCCGGTTCCTTCGCCAGCAGCCCTGTCCCCTCGAACCCCTCTTCTGTCCCTCTTCAGAGAAGTAGGGACGGCCCTATTTCTGTAAGTAGTACCACAACTACTAGCATGCCCATTTTATGAGTGCTTTTAGCTAATATAAGAGATGAACTTAGTGCAAAACCCGGGACGAAGGGAAATGCATCTTCCAGGGAACGAGAGACCCAGAGGCGGCTCACATATTCCCATTCGCCACAACTGCCTCGCATACCCAGGCTTCAGCCTTGAAGGCAATGTTGACGGCGTTCTGGGGCAAGGATGAAGCGGAGAAATGGGCGAGACTGTTTGGTGACCGAAATCTGACTGAATCGGCACAAAACCTATTGAGTCTCAACCACCAAATTCATTTTTGGATGGACCACGCCAAGTTTAGCCTGAAGCCTTTGCGGCAAGCAAGCTATGAGACTGGAAATGAGACGATCCATGAGATTGTCCTCCAGTGGCACTGGATGCCAGCCACCGAACTCAAGCCACGAGATGCCATGAAGGGCAAAAATTACAACATAGCAATGTCATTTGGCAAGGGCTGGGGTGATGAATTAGGCGCAAAACGGGCAAGTGGTTTGCCCATCAAGACAGGACAAACTTTTGCTATTAGAGCAAAGGACCCTCAACAGCTGCCAAGCTTCGAGCTCCTATCCATAGCCTTCGACCTCCACCGTATGGCGGCCATATGCGGGGCAGGGGAAGCGACAAATGAGGATTATGAAGAGTCCGATGAGGAGCGCGCTGCCCTTAACGCCCTTTATCACTTGGGGGAGGAGGACATCGAGGCGCGGGAAGACCTGGGAGGGTTGCCGTGGTAGAACCACAGCAATGTTGGCTCAGGGTCTGACGATGCCGTTAAAAGTTTACTGACCTTCAGGCAGCTAATGGTTTAGGGGGGCCTCGTCTCGTTGGCTTAGGAATCCGCTCAATCCAATCACAGTATTTTATTTTTAAACAATTAAATCGTTATGTGTGTGTGTATAAAGGGTTGTACCTTATATTTTAAAATAGAGAATAAAGCGTAAAATAAAGCGAGTTTTTTTTTTTTTTTTAAAAAAAAAAATAAACAAATAAAAATAAAGGATGGACGCGAAAGCCGACTACCTGAGTTAACCCGAACATGGCTATCATAGTAGGGGGTCCTGCTGGAGACGGCGGGATGGGCGTGTATCTAGAGACTAGTAGGGTCGCTTCTCCCCAGGCAAGTTCCCACGGCCAAGTCGGCGTAACCCACCTTAGTATGGGAAGCGTACCTGTCTGCCTTGCTGGGCCGATTTCTCAATTGCCTCACGAACAGAGCAGTCCACTTGGCCTCGAGCAATGCAACGGTGATGTCACAGATGAAACTTCAAGACTGGGCAATTGGATTGAACAGCCGAGACTGAATTCGGTTGCAGGGCGCCGAGCCATCGGTTCGTCCGTGATTGGGATTGGGATTGTATTACGACCCAGCCTTCAAACTGCCGAGGTGGCACTGGCAGGTCCCCTCCGCTCCCTGATAGTCGTACTTGATTTATTCGGTAGACATGTGTTCCCCCCGAATCCACGCTGTCTAGCTACCCATCCTTTCTTCCTCCGTCCCCCCTATTGACCGCAATATCCCACATCCGCCCGTTCGCAATGCCGACCGCTTCGGCCGTTTAGGATAGCATGTAGGACTCGGATCCCAGCTACACTCGGCCACGCACACAAAGCAGACACGATGGGATACAAGAAAGGGAACGATGCACCACAAATTGTACCGGTCCATCGAAGATGAGGCTGAGATAGGCCTGGAGAAGTACCCGAGAGAACAAGGAAAGAAATGGAGCCCTCTAGTATATGACGGGGGAACGCAAAGAGAACATAGATAGAGACCAGAGACCACATATAGAGACCAGAGACCACATGTAGAGACCGGACCACATATAGAGGCCGGAGACCACAGATAGAGACCACCGAGACCAGATAGAGACCACAGATAGAGGACAAGGGGGCGGAGCTCAGGGGACAACTGGGGTTAGATAGGCATGGAGGTAAAACTAGAGTCAGGAAGAGATACAGAGAAGGAGAGAATGGGAGAGAGGGAGAGACAGAGGGAGAGACAGGGATTAGAGTGAGGGCCGCACGATGTTGCCTGTTTTGTATATCCGCGCAAGTGTGCATCCGCGCCTTGCTTCCCCAGAACGCCACCCATGCAGAATCCCAAAGATACTGAATATGTGCGCGGTCCCGTCTGGCATACCAAACAAATCATACCAGACCCGTGGGCATGTGTGTCCTGGATGCAACGTGTCCGTTCTGCTCTTACGGCCTCTACGTCCGGGGGAACGCAGAGCCTCCCGAAGTAGCTCGCATGCCAGTTGTTCGGGAGCGTGCCAGCTGTCCATAAGCATGCCGATTGTCCACAAGCATGCTAGGAACAGAGAACGGAGCAGAGGACAGAGCAGAGGACAGGGCAGAGGACAGGCAAGCGAGGCAAAGGGGAGTATAATATAATACAGGAGGGGAGCGCGACGAGCCGGGTATGGACGGGCTGCAGGAGGTGCTCAGGTGTAGAAGGCCTCGACGGCGTAGATGAGTCCGAAGAGGAGGAAGGCGACGGCGCCGCCGACGGTGACGACCTTGAGGCTGACGCGGCCGGCGATGGCGCGGCCGCCGACGACGGCGACGCCGGTGCAGCAGGCGTGGCCCAAGACGGCGCCGAGGGTCACCCACCAGTAGTCCTGGCCGGCGGCCATGGCGATGGTGGCGATCTGGCTGCGGTCGCCCCACTCGCCCAAGAAGGTCATGACGAAGGTCTGCACCCAAGCCGGGCTCAGCAGCAGGGACATCAGGTTGGCGAGGCCGTGGAAGGACGCGGCGGCGCCGGCGAGGAAGCCGGCGAGGCCGGAGCCGTTCCCGGGACGGCCGCCGCGCTTGGGCGAGGCGGAGGCGCTGTGCGGCGGGGTGGGGAAGCGCGAGCGCGAGCGCGACGGGCGGTCGGACGAGGCGAGGCCCACGCCCATCTCGAGGGCGTAGGGGGAGACGGCGGCGGAGAAGCGACGGCGGCGGCCGCCCTCGCGGGCCAGGTGCTCCTTCTCGGCCAGCTCCAGCTCGACCTCCTGCATCTCGGCGGCGACGCCCTCGTCGCGGCGCATGGCCATGCCCTCGCGCAGCATGCGGGCGCCGAAGATGAGGAAGAGGCCGGCGGCCAGCAGGCTGGTCAGGCGCTTGGGGATCAGCGCGGGCACGGCGTGGCCCAGCACGGCCGACAGCACCGTCATGGTGATGAGCGCGCTGAAGGCGGCGGAGAAGACGACGAGCCGGTCGTGCTTCATGGCCATGAGCGCGGCCACCAGGAAAGTCTTGTCACCGACCTCGGAGACGAGGATCATGGCCAGCGAGAGGACGAACGAGTGGAAGGGCTGGATGAGGCCGCCGTCGCCGTCGCCGCCACCGCCGCCGCCGCCGCCGTAGTAGTCGTCGTCATCGGCGGCGTCAGCGACGTCCGCGGGACGCCCGAGCCGGGCCGACGGGGGCTTGAGCCTGGACTGGGCCGCGTCGCCCTGGGACACGTCCAGGTGGTCCTTGTTGGCCGAGTCGGGCACGGGAGGGGGCGTGTCGTGGGTCTTCTGCGGGAGATCGGAGGGCTTCTGCGCGTGTGTTAGCCGACGGGAGAGGAGACGGGATGCGGCCAGCCGGCGGGAGGAGAAAAGAGAGGATCGCGGTCAGCTCGTCCGTACCTCGAAGCCCGAGGCGTCCTCGGGGCCGCCGCCTTGCTTGCCTTGACCGCCGGCCCTGTTCTTGTCCTTGGCGGCGGCGGCGGCAGCGGCGGCAGCAGCCCTGTCCTTCGCGTCCCTGTCCTTCGCGTCCTTGCCCTTTGCGTCCTTCCGGTCCTTCTTGTCCTGGCCGCTCATGATCTTCTCCTGCTCGCTGTGGGGGAGCGGCGGCGCCTCCTTGGGGGTCTCGGGCCGGTTCTCGACCCGCTCGCCGGTCTTGCCCTCCTTGGCCTTGCGGGCCTTGTCCTTCTCGCTGACGCCGCCCTCGGTGCCGGTGGTGCCCTTCTTGGGCTCGGGCCGGTTCTTGTCGTCCATGACGCCGTCGTTGGTCTCCGGGATCTTCTTGCCGTCGATGACGATGACGGTGGCCTCGGCCGGGCGCTCCTTCACCGCGGCCAGCGGCTCGTTCTGGCCGTCGCCGCCGCCGCCGCCGCCGCCGCCGCCGGCGGGATCCTTGATCTTGCGCAGGTTCTCCACCTCGACGAACGGGCCCTCGTGCGGCCGGCCATCCTTGCCGTCGACGGGGGCATCCTTGGTGCCGACGTTGTACTTGGCCTTGACGGGCGCGGCGGCGGCGGCGGCGCTGGGGATGGGCGACGGGTAGGCTACGGCGGCGGCAGCCTCTACAGCGTCGCGGTCGGCCGGCGTCAGGTGCGAGGAGGATGCGGAGGCGACGACCGAGGCGGCGAGGGAGGGGATGAGGAAGAGCAGCAGCGGAGACGGGCCGCGTCGTCGTACACGCATGGCGGGCGAGGGTGAGAGGCCGAAAGGAGGCTGAGAGAGGCCGAAAGAGCAGGTGAGCGAGAGGCTGAACAGGAAGCTGAACAGGAGGCAGAACAGGAGGCAGAACAGAGGCAGAACGGAGGCGGAACGGGGGCAGAAGGGAGGCAGAACAGAGGCAGAACAGAGGCAGAACGGAGGCAGAACAGAAGCAGAATAGAGGCGGACTGGGCTGCCGTTCGCTTCGTCGTCTTGGGCCCCGGGATGAAGTAGCGGACCAGGATCACGCGGCGCGCGAGGGTAGAAAAATATCGGCTAGGGGGATACGGGGATACGGTCTTCAGGGGACGAGCGAGGTAGGATCGTTCGCCACCGTAATAAAAGCCCGCGCTCCGTAAGGAGGAAGCTGGTTGGCTGCAGGTACTTGGCCAGCTGGCCAGTTGGCTTGAGGCGGCTGTTGCAAAGATGACAGTGAAGCATGAATGCAGTCAAGCATGAATGCACGTCTACAATCGTACGCAAAGAAGGCGAACAGCCGGGCACAGATTTTAGAGAATGGGATGATGGGATAATGGGCTGAAGCAATCTCTGCCTACCATTGCTTAGGTGGCGCGAGGTTTGGCGGTGTTTTGGCGGTGATGTGGGAGTAATTTGGCAGTGATTTTGGCTGTTTCTGGTGGGTGTCTTTAGCGGTATTTTGCTGTTTCTAGCAGTGATTTTGGCGGTGTTTTGGCCGTGATTCTGGCGATTATTTCAGCGATTATTTTAGCGGTGGCCGGTGTTGGCTGTGTTTTTAGCAGTGCTTCTGGCAGGTGTTTGTCAGCAGTCTGGCAGGTGCTTTCAGCAATCTGGCAGGTGTTTCCAGCGTCTGACAAGTGCTTTCAGCAGTCTGGCAGGTGTTTCCAGCGTCTGACAAGTGCTTTCAGCAGCCTGGCAGGTGTTTCCAGCGTCTGACAAGTGCTTTCAGGAGCCTGGCAGTTGTTTTCAACACAGTGCTGTTAGTAGTGGCCTGCAGCAGCCTGCAGCCTTCCCTGGCCCTGACAGAAAAAGCACACACCAGAGCCGGACATTACACTTTCTACATCACCACGGCATCTATGCATACCGTTTTGGTCCCTGATCTGTCCCAGATTCTGTCCCTGAGATAGTGAGACCGATTAGGTTTGTCCTGTGCAGTCGGGCGTAATTTGCTGGCTGCTGTGTGATGAGACGCGCGATATCTCATTTGGTATCCGCCTTTTCTGCCCGCCGGAGGTGGCTGCCTGCGGAGGTCACTGCCATTCCTGCCATTCCTGCCATTTGGAGCACAGAACGACCCACGCACTCCTCGCACAGAACGGCCCACGCACCCCTCGCCACGCACCCCCCTCGCACAAGAGGACCTCATGCACCCCCTCGCATTCGCCTCGAGCCTTTCCTGATCCGGTGAACTTCAGCCCTGCTCACATAGCCGAAAGGCGAGACATAAAGCAAGTCGCCCCTCCGGCTCGTCCACCCTGGGGCTCTCGTCCCCAGTCCTCTCTCCTCATGGCGGGACAAACCACCCCTAGCCCATGCAAGAGTCGGCCACAGTCACAGTCAGCCCGAGAACAATCGCAATTGCCGGGAGAGGCGCCGCCGCGTCAGCCGGAGAAGAAGAAGAATCCTGACAGTGCGGCCCAGCCACTGCCAGCGGCCCGGGACAATCACTCCCAGACCCCTCTGACAAAGAAAGCATTGCGAGAGCTGCGCCAGAGAGATGCCCAGAACGCTGGCAGCTTGCAGAGCCTGCTGCAACAACAGGCAAATGAAGCTGCTCAGCGTGCCTTCTACGCGCCGCCTCAGCTATGGGCCGAAGAATTTCTCTACTGTTGTTCCCAGTCGTGCACTAGGCGCATCCAGCGCTTTGCTAGACAGGGGGGTCCAGATCTGTCGGACCTGAGGGGGGTATGCAGATGCCATAGATGCCGCAGCTTCTCCCTCGCACCGGCTGACCTCTTTCTTCCCGCAGTACCACCTACCTGGCTCCCCGATCGTGTACAAGATAAGCTCGACCCATTCTAGCGTCCGTCAGAGGCAGAGTGTCGCTCCCGAGATGCTGAGCCACATCCAAGAGCAAGGCCACACCGGAGACCACGACGACTAGAGTACCTCGCCGGAGACCACGACTAGAATACCTCACCATACCACTGTGCCCTTCGCAACATCTCATTGCCAGGCTTTCAGCAACATCTCATCGCCGGCCTCTCAGCAGCATCTCATCGACTTGCCTCTACTTTCACCCACTTGCCTCTACCCCGATGGCCAATTTCGGCACGCTCAGAAAATTTTGAGGCCATCAATCGGGCACGAGGACAGGCGGGCACGAGGACAATCAGCACTAGGGCACCATTGAGCATCTATCCCTGTCACCATCTGCAGCAGAGGAGTTCATCACTACCACAATGTGCAGCAGAGGAGTTCTTTATCCCTACCACAATGTGCAGCAGAGGATCCCTACCACAAATTGCAGCAGAGGAGTTCTTTGTCCCTACTACAATGTGCAGCAGAGGATCCCTAGCACGGTTTGCAGCAGAGGAAGTTCATCAATACCGCTATTTGCAGAAGAGGAGTTTGGAAGCTCCAACTGGTGGGCAACCACGATCGCTTTCGTCCCTGTCACGATTGCAGAAGAGGAGTTCGGGAGTTTTATCGGGCGGGCAACCACAGGTGCCCTCGTCCCGCCGTGTCTGCGGAGGAGGAGTTCAAAAGTTTTAACGGCAGGCACTAGGACAAATATGAGCGTTTATCCCGCTGCATCCTAGCATCAAAGGGAAGTTGGAGACGGCAAGTGTTGCCGGTGCCGTTTGCGACCCCGACCATCTGACCGTCGGGGTGGCCACCAGCGCTGAGGTCGGCGCGTCTTGACATGACGACCCGGTCCTACGCTTGGTCCTACGCTTCACAACCGGGGCTTCGGCCGACGGCGCGTTTGGGCCAGTGAGTCGGGCCACGACGTCGGCGATTCGTGATTCGATGCGCTGTCCTCCGACGACTCGGACACAGCGGACGTAGGACGCGCCCGGACCCTCGCCCAGCCCATCCCTGTGCCTTGTATCCGGAATTCCATTCCATACCTTAGCGCTGCGATGCCTCGAGGACCGTCACGTCCGATCACGCAGGACGGATCACTTCGACCGGTCCACGGGCTGAGCTACGCCGGCTTACGAGATTCGAATCCCACAAGCGACAGCCGGACTGTCTCCTGGGCCGCCGAGGACGCTCCCAGCCCGCATATCCCCGTGCTCCGTCGTATACATACAGCCGCCCATAGCCGTACGTCATCGAGCCGTCATCGAGCCGTCATCGAGCGAGGCCATCGTCGAGGAGACTCGACATTGATATCTCCCACCGCCCTCGCGGTGCCCGTCGTCCTCGGGCCGCACGTCCTTCACGGCCGCGCAGGGGAGCGGCTCCGGGGCGCCAGCAGGGGCGTCGACTCGGACAGATGTTGCAGCGGCAGCTACTGCCGTCTGAATGACAGTAGCTGCCGCTGCCACTGCTGTCCGAGCCCGGTGCCTCTGCTGCCGCCGCCGCCGAGGTGGCTGGAGGGCGAGCCGACTCCCGCTCCTCCGCGTTCCTCCGCGTTCCTCCTACCACGACGTCAACGCCTCGGGAGCCTCGGGGGAAAGGGGAGGAGCAGCGGCTGTGGAGGAGAACGCCGGAGATGTAGAGAAGAGTGAGGATTACTATTTCTGACTTCTCGTCTCCGGGGCGTGTACCGGGGTCGGCTCGGTGGCCGTACAGGTTGCTGCGCGGGGGATGATGAGCCTCGCCCGGTTCCTGACGAGCCGGCCCGCGTTGACGTCCCGATCGCAGCGTCCCTTTACGTCGTGATGGCATCTTTCCTGTGCTTCTCCTTTTCTCCCTTCCTCGCCCTCGATCTCTTATGTAGGGAGGGACAAACTGGCTCATGAATGAAGTGCGTCACTACAGCGAAGTGCGCTGAAATATGGCGGAGTCCGCGGAAATACGGTGAAGAGCGCTAAAGTATAGTGAAGTCCGCTGAAGCATGGTGAAGGCCGCTATAATACAGCGAAGTGCGCTAGATTACAGTGAAGTGCGCTATAATACAGTGAGGTGCGCTAAATACAGTGAAGTGCGCTAAAATACAGCGAGGCCCGCTATAATACAGTGAGGTGCGCTATAAGACAGCGGATTCCGCTCTCCAGCGGTCCCAACAACGCTGGACTGTGCAGCTCTGGTTTCGAGTGCAGCTCTGGTTTCGAGTGCAGCTCTGGTTTCGAGCGAGCTCGATCTGTGGACTAGGAAGAGATGCGTGCAGACCAGAAACGCCTCGAGCCGGTGTGATGAGGTCGAAGAACTGGCGACAAGTCGCGATGGACTCGGGTGTGGACGACAGATTCGGGTCTGTACGGCGAATTCGGGTCTGCGATTCCTGGCCCTCACCTGCAGCCGGGACGTCAGAAACGGAGCTTCGACGTCAACAGCCTACAAGTCGCGGCACGCATGGAGAAAAGACATCGACGGTGCAGAGATGAAGACAAGGCGTCATCCATCCTGCGTCCATCCTGGCCATCCATCCTGGCCATCCATCCTGGCCATCCGCGCATGGGCGTCTCCATCCGGGCCCCGGTTCTTAGCGGCCGCCTACAGGTACGTCCGTCCGCTCTAGCGTTCGCCGCTGGCTCCTTAGCGCCGAAGAGGCGCTGGAACCGGGCTCTCAGCGGGTCGCCTGCAGGCACTTAGGGGCACCGGACGACCTGCTACTCGCAACGCGTCTGCATCGCAACGCGTCTGCATCGCCAGGACGAGACGGACGCGTCCAGGCTCTTCTCCTCCACGGACTGCCTACCATCTACCGATTAGTGCTCGCCTCCCCCTCCATTCGCTCGCCTCCGTCTGTCCCTACCTAGGCACCCGCAATTGCATGCGCGCAGTGCATACCTATTAGTGCTGGGCCGCCGCACGTCGGGGGAAGAACGTGTCGGGACGGCCAGCCTTCACCCATACTCACCTCCGCCTTCGTCCAGCCTCGGTCTGGACTCGCCTCCTTGCGGAGAACTCGCAGACGACGCCCGGCCTCGCCGGGAGTGCTCTCTCCTATGGTTGGTGTGCCTTCCTAGGATCGGTGTGCAGGACCCTCGCCATGCCCCGGCTGTCGCTGGGCGCTGCGCGTCGCGGTAAGCGCTGCCTACTGCTATCCTCCTCGGCTGTTATCTTGTTGAGAGATGCTGACTAGGGCTGGCGAACCCAGGCGGCGACCTTCGTTCGTCCGTCACCGACGAGCGCGACCTCACCCCCCGCCCACCCGCCTCCGCGACGTCGCCGACCCCGTCTGCCGCGAAGTCGTCTGCCGCGAAGTCTGCCGCGAAGTCGTCTGCCGCGAAGTCGTCTGCCGCGGAGTCGTCCGCCGCGGAGTCGTCCGCCGCGGAGTCGTCCGCCGCGGAGTCGTCCGCCGCGGAGTCGTCCGCCGCGACCCCGTCTGCCTCCCCATCCGCGACCCCATCCACGACCGGCGAGGACGATGCCGGGGCCCGGGCCCTGAAGCGCCGCCTCCCTGCGCTCTACGAAGCGGCGGACGACCTGTTCGCCCACCTCCAGAGCTGGGAGGAGATCAAATCTGCCCCGGTCGAGGACGACGACTGGGCCGGCAAGCTCGCGGCCTTCCGGCGCTCCTTCAAGGCCTGCCGCGCCCCGTTCGGGCGGGACCGCCGCGCCTTCCTACCCGAGCGCCTGGCGCGCCGCCTCGGCGGCCCCGAGGGCGGGCTGGTGGGCCGCTATGCCGCGGACGTCCTGCGCGCGGCGAACCTGGCCGCGGTCGCCTACGAGGTCGTCGTCGCCGAGCGGGAGGCGGCGGACGGGCGGGCAGGCCGCGCCGGCGTGCGGAGGCTGGCCGAGGTCCTCGAGCGCCTCGACGTCGGCGCCCCGTCCTGGTTCCTGCTCGACGAGGACGTGTGGACTTTCGAGCTGGCCCTCGAGGTGCGCACCTACCGCCTGTGCGCCCGCCTGCACTGCGACCACCCCGCGCCGAGCGCCTCCGACGCGCTGCGGATGCTCGCGCGGGTCTTCTACGTCGACGATCCGCTCGTGCCCTCGCCGTCCTTCGCGGCCGGGGAGGACCCGCGCGCGGCCCGCGCGCCCTACCCCTGCCGCCGCATCCGGGGCCTCGACCTGGCTCACCCCGCCAACGGCCAACTGCGGCGGCGGTACGAGGCCCGCATCCGGCTGGTCCGGGAGGCCCTGCTGCCCTCGGGCGAGGCCGCGGCCGCGGACGTGTCCGCGCTCGACGACGCGTTCCCCCTTTGCGCCTTCTCCGGAGGCTTCCGCGTCTGGCTCGCGAGGCAGTTTGACGCCGTCCGGCGCGATATACCCTTGATCCGGCGGCAGCAGCTGCGGCAGCGGCCCTTGCACCTCTCGCTTTCCGGCGGGGGTGCCGGCACGGTCGGCAGCACGACTGCTGGCGGGGATGCTCGTACGGCCGCTAGCACGACTGCTGGCGGGGATGCTCGTACGGCCGCCAGCACGGCTGCCGGCGGGGATGCCCGTACGGCCGCCATCACGGCTACTCGCACGGCTACCGGCACGGCTACTCGTACGGCTGCTGGCACGGTTGCTCGCACGACTGCTCGCACGACTGCTCGCACGGCTGCTGGCCGGGCTGGCCCTACCGCGCCGCCGTCTCTCCGCGAGCGAGACGCGGACGCACCGCTGTACGAGGCAGAAGAACGCCTGTGAGCTGTCCCTCCCCGCCCCGGCGTGCTAGGTCGAGCTAACTCCCTCCCAGGAAGAGTCTGCTCATGTCGGGCCGGGCCGTCCTCGCCCTGCACCGGAGGGAGAAGCAGCTGCGCCGGGATCCGTCGGGCATGGACGTCGATGGGCCGCCGTTCGAGGCTGCCGCCGTGGATCCGCGCCGTCGCGCGCCCGCCGGCGGTGGCGGCGACCTCTCCCCCGCGGACAGCGGCGGTGACCTCCTCGACGACGACGTCATACGCCACATGAAGCGGCGCGTTGCCGGCGCGGCCGTCCCCGGCCGAGGGAGCGCTGGGGCGAGCGGAGTCGGCGATAACGGCGACTACGACGAATGCGGCGCCGACGGCTACGACGATGACGACGGCGACGGCGACGACGACGACGACGACGACGACGATGACGACGATGCGTTCGAGGTGGATGCTCGTCTTCACATCGGCCGCGCCGCTCAGGCCCTCCGCCTCCGGGCTCCCGGCCGCCAGGTACCCGGCCGCCGGCGAGGGGCGAAGCAGCGCCGCATCGGCTCGCCCCGTCCGCCCCGTCTGCCGACCGCGGGCCGTCCGGACGGGTTCGGCGCGTCGCAGCTGTCGCAGGCGGTCCGGTCGGTGACGGCGGGCAAGCGCGCGAAGGCGCCGCAGACGCGCACGCGCTGGTCAGAGGGCGACGTGGAGAAGCTCATCCGGCTGGTGGGCGACCGCGAGGCCCGTTGGTCCCTCATAGAGGAGGACGTCAAGAACGCCTCCGGCGAGGACCGGTTCGACCACCCGCGCGGCCAGCTGGCCTTGCGAGACAAGGCGCGCCTCCTCAAGAGGGACATGCTCATGTGCGTCACCCCCTCTCTTCGCTTCTCCTCCTCTTCTTCCCCTCATCCCGTCTCTTCTCCCCCTTTCCCAGCTTTAACCCTGACATCCTAGCTTTGGCCCCGACCTCGCCCCGACCTCGCCCCGACCTCACCCTCTCTCTTCTCCCTCCCCGGCCTGAGCCCCGACCTGACCCTCTTCCCCCCCCGCTGACCGGTAGCAGAGCGGACTACCTCTTGCCGCCCGGATTCGACTCGGTCCTTCTCGGGGAGAAGGAGAAGCAGGCCGTGATCCTTGCCGGCCGCAATCCCGACCGCCGCGAGGCGGACGTCGACGACCGAAACCCGAGAAGACCGGTTCCGATCCGCACTAGGTACGACGACTACTGACTGCGGTATCGATTCGCGCACCGCCCGCCCTTTCTCCTCTCCCTCTTGTCCCTCTTGCATCGGGTTCAGACTTCCTAGGGTTTTTTAGGCTTTCTGGATTATGTTCATCTTCTCCCTTGCAGGTACTGTAAGATATCTCTTCGTTTTCGCATATAGAATGCCTGCCGTAATGGCGACATCTACGGATGGATGGAGTTAGCGCCCTGTACTTTGGCACGCACTTTAGCCCGTTTAGGGATCAGGCGCCGCACTTGGCACGTTAGGGATCAGGCGCCGTACTTGGCACGTTAGGGATTAGGGCGCTGTGCTTTAGCACGTTAGGGATTAATACATGTAGGATCAGGGCGCTGTGCTTTAGCACGTTAGGGATTAGAGCGCTGTACTTTAGCACATTAGGGAACACGGCGCTACGGATTACAGGCCGATATGCCGCTTATAGAGGCACGTCACCTACAAAACTGCCACTGGGGTCTGCTGAGGCCTGCTGAGGCCTGCTGAGGCCTGCTGGGGTCAATTGGCTTTACCTAACTGATCCCGTCATTGACGCCGCTAGTGGCCCTCGCTTTCGGCGCTTAGCGGATGATGGATAGCGGATGATTAATAGCGGCCTAGGCACTAGGATTCGTCATCGGCAGAGGACTGCTGCCGGGCATCTTCCAGTCAGAACCTTCCTGCCAGACGCCTCCCAGCAGATACCTTACGCCGGACACTTTCTGCTAGATACCTTGCTGCCAGACCTTACCCCGATGGTGTGCTGTACTAGACGTACCTCCTGATCCTCTCTCCCTGGGCGCGGCTATGTTCCGCCCGCCAGGCGCGGCCGGCCTGCGCAGCGCTCTCTCCCGCTCGTCTTTCTCTTCCTCCTCCCCGTCCTTCTCCTTCTCCATCTCCTCCTCCTCCTCCTCCTCCTCCTCCTTCTCCTCCTCCTCCTTCTCCTCCTCCTCCTTCTCCTCCTCCTCCTTCTCCTCCTCCTCCTCTTTCTCCTCCCCCTCCTCTTTCTCCTCCCCCTCCTCCTCCTACTTCTCCTCCTCGTTCTCCTCCTCCTCGTTCTCCTCCTCCTCTCCGGCTAGACCCTCCCCTCGGCGCTCTCCCTCCTCCGCCTCCTCCACCGCCGCCTCCTCCTCCGCCGCCTCCTCCTCCTTTTCGTCTTCGCCGGCCGGACCCTCCGCGATGCATACGGGCGCGTTCCGACCGCTGCGGCCGCCGTCGCCGGCCTCCCTCGGGGCGCCGCGGCGGGCGCGCGAATTCCGGTGGGCGCGGCGCTGGGGGCGGCGGCTGGCCGTGCTGGCCGTGGTGGGCGGCGCGGGCTACGTGGCCGACCGGCACGTGTACGCGTCGGGCGTGGCGCGGTCGCTGCGCACGTTCGGCACGGGCCTGCTGGTGGCGCTGGACTACAAGATCAACTTCAGGGCGGAACCGCTGCCGGTGGTGGGCGCGGCAGGCGGCATCGCGGAGCTGCACCAGCGCAACGCGGAGCGGCTGGCCCGGCTGCTGCGGCAGAACGGCGGGCTGTACCTCAAGATCGGGCAGGCCATCGCCATGCAGACCGCGGTGCTGCCGCCCGAGTTCCAGCGCATGTTCGCGCGCATGTTCGACGACGCGCCGCAGGACCCCTGGCCCGCCGTCGAGCGCGTCGTGCGCGAGGACTTCGGCCGCTCCGTGGAGGAGGTCTTCGGCGTCAGCTTCGCCGGCGAGGACGGCCGCGGCGTCTTCGAGCGTACCGCCCGCGCCAGCGCCAGCGTGGCCCAGGTGCACTGGGCGCGCCTGCCCGATGGCCGCGAGGTGGCAGTCAAGATCCAGAAGCCCGAAATCGCTAAGCAGATCGGCTGGGACCTGTGGTCCATGAGGTGCGTTTCCCGCATCTCCCTGGCCGCCATGGCCGCTTCTCCCCTAGCCGCTTCTCCCTGTCCGCTTCTCCCTGTCCGCTTCTCCCTGTCCACTTCTCCCCTGGCCGCTTCTCCCTGTCCGCTTCTCCCTGTCCGCTTCTCCCTTGCCACTTCTCTCCTGGCCGCTTCTCCCCTGGCCGCTTCTCCCCCGACCGCTCCCCCCCTACCCCCACCCCCGCTTCCCCCGCCCGCCCGCTGACCGCCGGCTTCTAGGGTCGTCGCGCGCATCTACACGGCCTGGTTCGACATGCCGTTCTACTCGCTGGTGCCCTTCGTGGCCGAGCGGCTCACGTTGGAGACGGACTTCGTCAACGAGGCGGCCAACTCGGAGACGATGCGGCGGCTGGTGGCCGGCGAGCCGTCGCTGCGCGGTCGCGTGTACGTCCCGCCCGTGTACCCGGAGCTCAGCAGCCGGCGGGTGCTGACCACCGAGTGGATCGAGGGCGCGCGGCTGTGGGACAAGGAGGCGATGACGCGCCCCTGGCGCGGCGGGCGCGGCGAGGGCTCGCCGGGCGTGCCGGGGACGCCGCTGGCGCCGCCGGACATGGCCACCCTGCACGCGCGCCTGCGC
>JAKLNC010000423.1:0-12928 GCA_022813145.1 Barbatosphaeria neglecta
TCGCCATCCTGTGGTCCCGGGCGGCGGATACGGCGGCGGACGAGGCGGGCGTGGGTGCGGCGTCCGCTCTGCGGCCGGCCAGCGACTTCTGGTTTGCCCAGCCTAGCGAGGCGGCGATGCTGGCGGCGGCATTGTCGCCCCCGAGGCCGGTCGAGGGAGGCGAGGGCAGGACGTGCGGCTCGGCGTGGATGCGGCGGCCCGACGAGGGAGGGGGAGCTATTGAGAACGCGCGTGAGTATATCTCTGTAGGTACCTTGGACGGCCGACAGAAGGGACGGGATGAGGGGATGGAGAAGAAAAGGGCGCGGAGGTCGGTGGCGTGGGGAGAATAAGAAGAAGGCCGAGCAGTGGGACGAGCGACCGTACCTGGAGCTGTCGATGAATACGAGGCCCCGCCGCCGTGGAGCTGCGCGCGCTGGGCAGGGTGCGCCGAAGCGGGCTGCCCTAGCGGCCCGGCCTGCATTCTCATTCGTGAAGCGTCCAGTAGATGCCTGTAGGCTAGGGATGTAGGGATGGGATCGTTATGACGCTGCCTGGGTGGCCACCGGACGATGCAGAGGAGATCGGTCGGGTAGGTCGTCTCTGACGGGGAAGAGAAAGAAGGTGGACGGATGCCGCGCTTTACGTCTACAGACTCCGGCACACGCAAGCGCACGTCAGTACGTGTAAACGTCACCGACAGCCCTCTGGCACCTACCCGCGCTAGCAGACACGCAAAGGCTCAGCTCCTCGATCGGGACACCGTCGCGGGCCTGGCCTGGCCGGCCGGGCGCTAAGCGGTCGCCGTGCGTCAGACGCCGTCGGCCATCGCCAGACATACACGCCCCTACGTCATTGCCCTCTAGTGCTCCAGGTCTCGCTACCCCGCAGCCGCAGGCTGCCGTCGCCTGCTGTTTGCTGTCTCTCTTCCCAGGTCGGACCAGATCGAATGCCATCTCGCCGTCGTGTGCTTTCGGTCTACAGCGTCGATGACGCCGCCTGCCCGCAGTAGCGACACGCGGCTGGCGGGCGGCAATGTCGATACGAGCTCCTGCAGCATGTGCCTGCAGCGACCTCACAGCTACGAGCTCCTACCTGATGCCTGTAGCTGCGGCGCCTGCGGTGCTTGCGTAGGCTGCCCCGCTAGCACCATCTCCAGGTGGTCCGGCCATCCCCATCCGTCATCCATACCAACCGACAGCAACCCCACCAACTACCGGCGCGACCGGCACAGCCCTTGCCCGAACCGGCAGCCCTTGCATGCGAAGAACGGCTCTTTTCCAGCTTGCGCGCCAGTCTAGACCCGGACAGCCAGGAAAGCCAGGGTAGACCCGGAAAGCCAGGGAAGTCAGGGAGGGGAGCCAAGGAGGGGAGCCAAGGAGGGGACCCCCGAAGGAAAGCGAAGAAGGAAAGCTGAGAAGGAAAGCCGAGAAGGAAAGCCGAGAAGGGAAGCCGAGAAGGGAAACCGAGAAGGAAAGCCGAGAAATGCTGGGCGCCGCAGAGGCCGTCCCCAAAGACGCAATAGATCGAGTAGCCCGACTGCCCTCCAGCCGAACTCCGACCGCGACGCCTTCGTCTCCACGTCGACGGCCCCGCAGGGGCTGCTCCGCGTACTTCACCTGGATAATAAGCAGCCAAGATTCGTGGGGGCTGGGAGCGCCTAGTTTCCGGTGCGTGGAGCCCTACCTCCGGCTCGGCCTCGTATTGCGGTGCCGCCCATCCGCCCGTCGCGAGATGGGCACCCAGAGGATCGATGCTCTCCCGCTTCCCGGCGAACGACTGCCCAGGCACCTGGGTGCCCAGTGGCTGCTCCCTCCGGTCGTGGTCAGGGCTACTGGGAGTCGCGGGGCTAACGGGAGTCGCACGGCCAACGGGGTCGCAGGGCCAACGGGAGTCGCAGAGCCAATGGGAGTCGCAGGGAGTCGGGAGGCAGCTGTGGACGAGTTTGTTGTGCTATCTAATCGGCGCAGTGGAGATCCCTGCCGGCTCGTCACTGCGTCGACGCTTTCCGGCTGCCCGCTGGGAATCCTGGAAGACTTTGCACATTCCTGCAGAGCGAGAGAAAGCTGTCTCGCGGAGACCCACCGCCACCTCGTTTCCGACTGCCCTGCGCGGCCCGCCCCAGTTCCCACGCCAGACTGCCGTGGCGCGGCCTCCCCGGGATGGTCGTCTCCGACGAGTATCCCCAAGAGTTCGACGGGATCCTCAACTTCCGCGACGCCGCCCAGACGGTCAACGCCTTCCTGGGGAAGAGGTAGGTGCGGACTAAGCCGGCCTGCAGAACTCGTATACGTGTGTATCTGGGGGCCGGTTACGGCCTGTGCTGACGCGGTTGCTCTCTCCAGACTCGTAAGGGAGGATCTCCTCTTCCGGTCCGCGCGGCCGGACGATGCCACCCCGGATGACCGGCAGCGGCTCCGGGCCGAGTACGGCGTCCGGACCGTGATCGACCTGCGCACGAAGTACGGTGGCGACTGCCCTGTTACCTGTCCCTCCGTCCCTCTCCCTGTTCTTAGGGCCGAATGCTGACTCTCCCCCCTTCCCCCCCTTCAGGACGGAGCACCTCGCGGCGGCCAGGAAACGACAGGCCGACCTCCTCGTGCCCGCCCTCGTGCGGTCCAACGCCGCCCTCGCCGGACCCGTGCAGATCCCCGGCGTGCGCTACCTGGAGATCCGCCTGACCGGCCGGCCCTTTGAGCGCTTCCTCCTCGGCCAGCTGGGCTGGTGGAGTTTCGCGTGCGTCGTCCCTTTTCGTCCATCCCTTTTCTTTCCTTTCCCTTCCCTTCCTTTCCCTTCCTTTCCTTTCCTTTCCTTTCCTTTCCTTTATCTTCCTTACTTTATGAGCCCCCCTACAAGCGACCGCAACAGCATGCATCCTAGCTAACGGGGAGAGAGAAGCGCAACAGAAAACTCATCATCCTCTTCCTCTTCGGCTTCCGCATGCGCGCCGTCGCCATCCTGGGCCGCGAGGTCATGACGCCGCGCGGGCTGGTAGGTCTGGGCCTGGACACCCTGGACCACTCCGGGGCCGAGATCGCCGAGGTACGTACATATACCTACCCCCTTGGCCTTGTGGACCGATGACAGCCTTACAACAACCGAACCTCCTTCTCACCTCGCCACCCCGCGTGTGCCCCCCCAGACGCTCCGGGCCCTCCTCGCGCCGTCCGCCCTCCCGCTGCTCGTACACTGCACGCAGGGCAAGGACCGGACCGGCCTCGTCGTCGCCCTGACGCTCATGATCCTCGGCGTGCCCCTCGCCGCCGTCCGGCACGACTACGCGCTCTCGGGCGCCGGCCTGGCGCCCGAGCGTGACGAGCGCCTGCGCGACATCCGCGCCATCGGCCTGCCCGACAGCTTCGCCGACGCGCCGCCGGAGCTGATCGATGCCGTGGCCGCGCACCTCGACGGCCGGTACGGCGGGCTCGACGCCTATCTGGACGGTATCGGATTCCTCGCGGCCGATCGGGAGACGCTGAGGGAGCTGCTTTTGTGCTAGAGGACGTCGACGGCGATGATCGGCGCGGCACGGTATTGGGATGTCTTAGTGGGAAATCTAGCTGTTCATAGCAGATGTACCTGTACGTATGATTACAGAAGAATTTCATTCATCTGCCTACCAGAACAAAACATGAACCATATGCAGTCTTATCCCATGGACAACGCCACCCCCGGCCTTGGAACTCCTCCGCGCAACATATCGAGGGCATAGCCTGTAGTTTGACCCAAGTGCCGGCCCAGATCACCAACGATGTTACCATGTAGCTTCCCGGACAGACCCACCTCATAAGAGGCCGCGTCATCGTTGAAAATTAGCACGCTGAGATGGCACGCTGAAAAGGAACGCAGAGAACACAGAAAGGCAGAGGCACGCTGGAAATCAAATCATTTCTTTCTTCCTAAACCGCCCCTGGATCCAGCATCGGTACATCTTGAGCCTCCTGGCCCGGTTGACAATCAGCCGGCGGTCGACGGCGAGGTTGTCGATCTCGAAGGCCGGCGACTCCCCTCCCTCCTCTTCTCCCTCGGCTGGCTGCTGCTGCCCCTTCCAGATGGCAGCGAGCTCGTCCTTGTCAAAGAAATACACGCGGGTGCCGTCGCCCCGGATATAGAAGTTCTCCTCCAGGTAGCGGCCCCTCCGGAAGCGCACCTGCGCGAGGTCTCCTCTCCCATAGTCGCGGAAGCAGACCTCGCCGCCGGGCTTGAGCAGCCGGTGGACGTTCCGGACGGCCTGGCCCCACTGCTCGGGGGACAGGGCGGAGAAGATGAAGACCAGGAGGGCGACGTCCACCGAGCCCTCCTCCAGGCCGGGCGGCAGCGACTCACCGGCGGCATCCCACACATCAGCCTGGATGAAGCGCGGGTCGTACTCCTCGTGGGCCCGCATCACCTCGACGGCCTTCTTAGAAAAGTCACAAGCATGCACCTTCAGCTGGGCGTTCCGGTTGGCGGCCAGGATGGGAAACGCGCTGTTGCCGGCGCCGGCGCCGATCTCCAGCACGACGACCGGGCCGGCATCGGCCCGCGAGACCCGGTCTAGGACGGGGAACTCCTGCTGCAGCCACTTCCTGTCCTTGAAGAAGTTGGCCGTGTTGTTCTTGTAGAACATATTCCACCATTTGGCGGGATCGCCGTTGAACCTCTCTGCACCGATAGTTAGCCGGGCTGGTGCTCCCCAGGTAGCGAGTGAACTGGGCAGGAAAAAAACGTTCAAAGGAAAAGGTGTCGTCAGATGGGAGCGAAAGATGATTGGTACTCGATTGTCCACATGGGAAATTCGGATGATCTATGCATGAAAGTAAATCATCAAAGACACCGGGGGGCCGCGGCAGTGGCGGTAAGTTGGTCTCCGAAATGAGGCCGAGACAAAAAGAAATATGGTCCACTCACGCTTGTCAAACTCCGAGACGGGAGACTGACGCTGCATCTCGTACTGCTGCTCGGCATACTCCTTGAAGGCATCGTCAGTCTCCACGTGGTCCCAGGCGTTGAACTCGAAGACGTCGTCGTCTTCCGTCAGGAGCCGGGACCCGAACTGGAACGGATCGCTCCTCTTCTGGTTATACTGCGGGTCGTGAGAGCGGTGAGAAGGCACGGCCTGATGATTCTCTTTGCCGCCTATCTCCAGGGACGAGATCTCGGCGGCCAGCTTGTCTCCATCTCCAGCTTCCGCGAGGTGCTGCTGCTGCTGCTGCTGCGGAGGGGACGCCGGCGGAAGCGTCTGGCCTTCATCTTCTGTCGTCTGCACAAGCAGCGAGCCCATTTTTGTAAGAACCAGCGAGCGCTCTTGAGATGCACGAACGACCGATCGAGAGTGCGCAGAGCGCAGTGCACAGGGCGTGCGACTAAACCGCCTGCGGAGGGAACTGAGGAAAAAAAAAAAAAGAAGGGAAAGAAGAGAAATGAAATTTTCTCTGCAATTCCCCGCCGAAAGATATGCATGCCCGCTCAATTGTGGCTTGACTTTTTCTTAGCGCAGCGGACCTCTCCGACCCGCTTGCCCGCTAAGGTCTAATGTGGCTTGCGCGCCCGAACACCGAACTGCTCGCCGAGGGAAAAGAATCAGCTGCAAAGTCCAGCATCAGAAGCTTGCTCCCACTCAATTAACATCGCACGCAGCCATGGCGCAACTACGATAGCACCAAAACGGGAGAGTAGCCAGTTCTAGATATGGGCCAGCTCGACATGCAACGAGACTCCTCTCAACCCACCCCCTCCCTCCTCCCACCAAACCCCCACCCCTTGAGCCCGAGATGGCCGTCCGAATCGCTATTATAGCTTCGGCTTCCGCCCCCGCCTCCGCCTTCGCCCGCCTCGTCGCCGTCCATCGCCCCTCCCCCCCCGCCCTAGCTTCCACAATAGCAACAGCATCCATACGAAGCAGCAGTAGGAGAAGAACAGAAAGTCCCTCCGCCGGGGGGTGCGCCGCCAGCTCCCACCAGCGACGGCCCTTCTTCTCCCTCCCCGCCTCCACGCAGGGTCCCAACACCCTCCGCGCAGCCCGCTCTCTCCCCTACGCCAGCGGCCACGTCTACGACCTCGTGGCCGACGTAGACGCCTACGCCTCCTTCCTCCCGCACTGCGCCGCCTCGCGCGTGACGGCCTGGACGCCGCCCGACCGGAGCGCCGCGGGCCGGCGCTGGCCCGCCCGCGCGGACCTGACGGTGGGCTGGGGCCGCTGGGTCGCGCAGCGCTACACGAGCCGGCTGTACTGCTTGCCCCCGGTTTCTCTTTGCGGGGCAGCCGCGGAGGCGAGGCCGGGCATCGTCGAAGCCATCAGCGGCCGCGGGCCCGGCGCGAGGCCGAGTCTGTCGCCTGCTGAGCGGGCGGCGATGGCGGAGCTGGGACTGCTGGATGTTGATGACAAGTTTACCGCACGGCTTCAGCAGCAGCAGCAGCGAGACAAGTGGGGCTACGGCGATACCGAGGCGGCGGCTACCGAGTCCGAAATGTTCGAGAGCCTCGTCACGCGGTGGACTGTTATTCCGATCAACGCGGCGACGGCGACGACACGAGGAGAAGCGGGGGGGGGCAGAGGAGTACAGAAAGAGTGGACCAGGGTTGAGCTGAGCATCCGCTACCGGTTCGCGAACCCGCTGTATCAACTGGCCACAGAGAGCCTCGGCGCCGAGATGGCCCGCGTGATGATCGAGGCCTTCGAGAGGCGTGCCGCAGAGATGCTCGCTGGCCCATATCCATCGGGATCCTTGTCTTCCTCCTTACCGCGGTAATCGATTAACGATACAGCCAAGAACTCAGTTGTGTGAGATATGTACGAGTAGTTCGTGGGTGACGATATATTTGCAGTCTTCAACCTGCCCTTGATATATACCCATCTCATCTATCTACAGGTACTTTCGAGGTTAGACAGACTCGGCCATGAAACAATCATTGTTATTGGGAGAAGTGACTCCGTGCTTTCTTCCGACTAGAGCATGCGTAGATACGGGTCGGTCAATCCAGAGTTTGAAACTTTTTTTTCCTTTTATTTCTTGGTCTTCACGAGTTAACATGGAAAAAATAGCATCTAAATCCACCCCGCTTACACCGAGAAAAGTCGCAATCTAAACATGGGGCACCCCCCCCCCAAAAAGACCCCCCAAATAAAATAAAAACGTAGAAATTTATCACCATCGGCCGCAGGTCCCCCTTTCCAGAAAAAAAAGACAAAAGAGGGCGCCTCGCTCCACGTGTTCGCGCCTGGCCTTGCAAAGCCCAGCCCGGCCCTGGCGAATCCACGGTCGTGTGTCATGTCCAAGAACCCCCACTCTCTCACTACGTACTCAGTCCGAGTTGTGAATGCATTAAGAGATTCCAACCCCTCCGTGAGTCGTGAGTCGTCGGCCGTGAGCATTAACGGATACAATATCGTAGGCAAAAGCATCAACGCCCACCCTTTGTGAACGTGACCATGACCGTGACCTAACCATTGTGTCTCCGCACTCCACCGACTCGCCAGCCTTGCCCCCCCCCTATACTCCGGCGTCAAATGCATGATATGTACGAAGTAAGATAGTTAGGTAGGCTTCAGTCGATTACAACCGGTTCGATGAGACGCTCAAGAAGGGGAGAGGAGAGGGTGATCCAACAGCAGAGGAGGCCGAGAAGCACGGAGATATGCAGAATTCAGACAAATGACAAAAAAAAAAAGGGAAATCGCAGGTGCGGGTTGGCGGGAAAAAAAAAAGAAAGTCCAAAGAAAAAAGGCCAAAAGGATCTCCTAAAAAAAAACGACTCCGTAGGCTGGCCAAGTCTAGATCCAAGGTATGGATCGGTCGGCGGCCGAGCCGACGTAAGATGGTGCGATATAGGTATCATCTCCGCCTAATGGACCAGTTAGCGATACTCTGTCCGTTTTCCTTCACCTGCGACCTGGAGTGGACGTACTTCTTGCTTGACCGGGCGGGTTTAGCACTGCCCTGCATGAACGAGATGAAGGTGCTGCTTGGCACGTTCTTCGAGCTGCTCTTCTTCTTCTCTCGTACCGGGCCGGGCTCGACCTGGATGATATTGGGCGGCATGGGCCCCCCCCTGCCAGGCATGGGCATGTTGGGCGGCATGGGCATCTGACCCCCACGTGCTCCGGGAGGCATGGGGCCCCATGGTGGCCGCGGGGGGATGTCGCCCATACCGCCGGCAACGCCGGCACCGGGGACGCCGGGCGGCCGGACGCCGGGCTGGGGCATGCGGACGTTCGTGGGTACGCCTCGGGCATGGGGATGGGGCATGCCGCCGACGCCGGGCGGCATGAAGCCGGGTGGGACGCGTGGCTGCGGCGGCGACCCCTTGTCCATGGGCCACATATGCATGGTGATGGCCCAGTCAGGCTCGACGACCTTCTCCCAGACCGAGGGCAGGATGATGTCTCCGTTTGGCCCGATGAGGTCGTAGTGGCCATTTTGCACGTGGGGGCCGATCACGTCGACGTGGAGGAATGCCTGCTTGATGAGCTCTTCCATACCCTATTTGCGGGAAACGAATGTCAGTGTCAGCGGGCCAGATCGACAATGCAGAGTCGGCTGGAGGGATGGGTGACGAAACGTACCTGCCAGGTCTGACAGATATGGAAGGGGAAGCTGAACTTCCTACCGACAGCATCCTTGAATTTGATCGGCGCCTTCTCCTTCTTCTTCGCCTCCTGTTCCGCCTTGTTTTTGGCCTCTTCCAGAAGCTTGTCTTTGAGTGCCTTCTCCGCCTTCTTCTTCTCCTCTTCGGCGACCTTCGCCTCCTCGGCCGCCTTCTTCTCCGCCTCGAGCTTGGCGCGGGCGTCGATCTCGGCACGCAACTTCGCCTCCTCTTCTAGTTTCTTCCGCCACTCGGCCTCTTCGGCGGCCTTCTTCGCGGCATTGGCCTTAGCCTCCTCTTCAGCCCTGATCGCCGCTTCGACCTTGGCCTTGGCCGCGGCCTCGGCGGCCTCGATCTTGGCCTTGAGGGCCGCTTCGGCCGCGGCCTGCGCCTCGGCTTCGCGTTTCCTCCTCTCTTCGGCGGCCCTCCGTTCCTCTTCGAGCTTGTCTCGGGCGGCCCTTTCAGCACGTGCTAGCGCCTCCAGATGCTCATTCCTCCTCTGCTCGTCCGCCTTTCGCTCGGCCTCCATCTTCTCTCGCGCAAGTCTCTCGGCGCGCTCGAGGGCCTCGGCTTCGCGTTTCCTCCTCTCCTGCTCGGCCTTCTGCTCGGCCGCCATCCTTTCTCGCGCAAGTCGTTCGGCGCGTTCCAGGGCCTCGGCCTCTCGTTGCCTCCTTTCCTCCTCGGCCTTTCGCTCGATTTCGATTCTCCTCAGGGCAGCCTGCTCTGCGCGCTCCAGCGCCTCTTGTTGCTGCCGCCTCCTGTCCTCCTCCATTTTACGCTCCTGGTCTAGCCTCTCACGCGCGGCCTTCTCGGCCTCTGTTTTCGCCTTTTCAATCTCAATGCGCGCTAGCTCCTGCGCCTTGCTCATTTCTTCCATCTTCCGCTGGAAGGCCTCTTCAGCATCCCTCCTGATCTTGGCCTCCATCTCCGCTTGCTTGGCCTCTTCCACCTTCCTGGTCTTTTCCAGTTGAAGCTCGGCAAGCTGGGCCTTAATCCTCTCAACTTCCGGATCGGGTGTCTTCCTCGCTGGAGGCGCCGGGGTCTGGGGTGGCCCGGGGGCTTCTGTCGGCGGCGGGGGAGGCGGCTGCTGGTACATGTACTGCTGCATGGCTGGGGGAATGCCGTAGTTTGGCCCGCCGCCGTAGAAGTTCTGCTGGTAGGGGACCATGTCGTAGGGGCGCGCTTCGAAAAAGCCGCCACCACCACCCCCATTGGCCATGGGAGAGAAGGGGTTCTGGCTGTTATAGTAATGGACCATCTGACCGCCTCGGCCCGGGAAGTGGCTCGGAGGCGGCGCAAACCCTACGTGGCTCTGAGCATAATTCGCGGGCGCGGGCGCGGGCGGCGCGGCCGTGCCGTAGTAGTTGGCAGGTCCCGGTCCGTGAGGCGCGTAGATGCCACGCGCGCCGGCGCCGTATGGCGGGACATAATCGTCCGATGGTTCGACACTCATCGGAGGCTCGATTGGCGGGTTTGGTGCCCGGTAGACGGACTGGCGATACTGTCCTCCTCTAGTGTGCTGTCGCGTTGAGAGGCCGCGAAGGGGGGCTTTGCCCTGCTGGCGGGCGGGTGGCGGCGGGGGGAAGTCAGCGGAGGCGGAGGCGGAGTCGTCGGGGTCGAGCTCGCCGTAGTTCTGGTCCCAGGACTCTGGCTCATCAAGGTCCTGCTCCGAACTCTCCTCGCGGCTCCCGTCTGTCAGATCTTCTTCTTCGTCGTCGTCGTAATGTGAGCGCGACGAGTTAGCGGATGGACGCTGGCTGTAATATTGATTGTGGCCGGCGAAAGTTGTGTATCTGTCGCTGCAAAAAGCGGGAAGAGAACCGGTTAGCTGAATGCGCCGGCGGTTGTTTACGCCCCAAAGGAGAAAGGAACGAAAAAGGGGGGGGGGGAGGGGAATTGGAGAGACGACGGAGGGACGGCAAGAGAAGGAGCGGCAGCCCTTTGATCCCCCCAACCGGCTCAGCAGAGGAGTGGTGCGACGAATTTTTTTTTTCTTCGCGACGGGCCATACTTACGACATTGGGAACAGCTTCGCGGGAAGTGCCCTTCACTCACGACGATCTGCAGCGAGAAAGTCGGAGCAAAGGTGTCCTTATGGCAAGGAGGGATTCCGGTAGAATATCAACCAGGGCGATTCCTGCGGCTAGTGGGGGGAGGAGCGCAGAGAACCAGCGAAGGCAGCGATGCGGTTGACGGGCCAAAGGGGCCTCAGCGCAGGTGATCGCGCGCAAAAGGTGAAACTAGGCTAGGTGCAGGTGTGTTGGAACTTGGAAGCGGTCGGCGGCGGCGGCGGGCGCTGGGGGCGAGGGCGGGAAGGGGGGTAGGAAGAGGGGAATAGGCGGGTTCGGATGTTGGTCTTCTTCGGGTGGTGCCAAAGAGGGGGCGGGCGAGCGGGCGGCGAGCGGGCGGCGAGCGCGATGGTGCTAAAGCCCACTCAGTGATAGGCAAGGAAGGTAGGTTGGAGGTAGGTGGGAGGGCTTAGAGGTATGTAATGTAGTATGACTAGGGGGGAGGCAAAATGCCGGGCTGGGTCTGGTGATCAGGACGAAGCGACGCTGAGTGCGGGCGCTGCTGGATGCTGGATGCTGGATGCTGGATGCTGGATGCTGGATGCTGGTGCTAGGCACTGGTACTGGTACTGGTGCTGCTAGTAGTAGGATGGCAGGCAGTGTGCGGCTCAGGCAAAAGGCGCGTGGAACTTTGGGGGGGGACGGGGAGAAAGGGGGGGGGTGGCCTGAGCCTTTAATGGCTGACGATCGGTGAGGAAGAAAAAGAGGGAAAAAAATTATGGCAGCTGCGGATTGGGCGCAAAAACCACGTCGATTGGGTTTCGCTGTATGTTGCGGTGAGAGGGCACGTAATGGCCCAAATGCGTGCCGCCAAAGCACGGGCAAGGGTTGTCCTGCACGCCCTGCACCGTGTGCGCTGCGCTTCTGCTCTGTACGGCGGCGGGGCGGAGGAGGTTGAGGGGGGTCGAGTGGGCGCTGCGCCGTTGCGGGCGCTGGTGCGCGGCCTGAGCCCCAGGTGTGCTGCGCGAGAGTGCGTCTGCGTCCTGCGTCCTGCGTCCTGCGTCCTGCGCTGTGCGCTGTGCGCTGTGCGCTGTGCTTCGAACGAACAACGGCCCCCCGGGCAATGCTACACGCTAAAACCCCGGGGCCTTTTCTGGTTGCTAGCCCGAGCCAGGAACGGCGGCCTTGCTGACGGCTGGCGGCTGGGATTCCCGCTACGGGACCGTAGCGGCCGTCGGTGGGTGCTTGCAGGGAAGCAGCAGGTAGAAAGTCAGGTACCTGAGAAGGCGCGTAGCGTAGGAACGGAGCCGTGACTAGCGCAAGATGGCGGGGGAGAGAAGCGAGGAGGGCGAACGGAAAGGAGGCGGACAGAGTTCGATGGATGGGGACAGTCCTGATATTTTACCCATCCACAAGAGGAATGAGAGCGCGCCTTCTCCGCGTCGGCTGCAGCGAGTGGTGACGGCGTCTGTGTTCCGTGCGATTCGACGAGACGGGAACCAGGCGTCGGCCAAGCCAATGGCCTGGGTCCGCTCTTGTCTCGGGACCTGTGACGGACTCTCAGCGAGGGAACCAGCGGGACGAGCACCCTGGGGCGGCGCAACCACGGGACGGCAGAGCAGAGAAGCTAGACTGGATGGGTGTCCTGACAACGGAGCAGAGGCCGTCGAGCGTGTGCTCCGTAGCAGGCAAACAGGCTGGCAAACAGGCCGGCAAACGGGCGGCAGGCAAGCAGATACCGCATCGACGCACAAAGTTTCGACGCTGAGCTAGACCCAATCTGGAGCTACCAGTTTGGTCGTCCACATCCCATAATAGATGCTCAACCGCGAAGCACTCTACCTGACAGGGTTGCCAGGCGAACCCAATATTGTCTTCTCGGGAGTGGCTCGACACTGAATCTTGCGCGCTCATAACGGCCGGTAGGGTGTGGGTGCATAGGGACAGGCAGGGCAGGGGTGTTGGCAGACAGGAGCAACAGCAGACAGGAGATGGGATGCTGCAGAGGTCTAGAAAGAGGCAAAGCCGCCCAGGCCGGGGCCGGGACCGGGGGCCTAGAGGCCTAGCCTCGCTCCAACACATTCTAGAGGGATCTGGTCTGGCCGACCCCTCATCGTACACCTCATGCATGCGTGTGCGTGTGCGGTGCACCCATCAATCTGCGTCGCTACCAGATTTCCGCCCCTCCCTCCTCCCAGGCTCTCCGGTCCATGTGCCCTCATTCAACGTCACCGCCTTTGCGTGAGAAAGAAAAAGGAAGGTGGAGGCGGGCAATCCGGCCGCGCCGGCGGGGGGGGGGGGGGGGGGGACGGGTACGCCTGGCGGAAAGGCCGGGGTGGTGGTGCAAAAGAACCGGGGCGAACCCGGGACGGGAA